>VUQI01028607.1:0-10467 GCA_015106735.1 Paratilapia polleni | reverse complement strand
GTGTTGGGTTTCTGCCTCTTCTGACCAGAGCACCTTCTTCCACGTTTGCGGTGTCCCCTACATGGCTTGTGTCAAACTACAAACGGGACTTCTTATGGCTTTCTTTCAACAATGGCTTTCTTCTTGCCACTCTTCCATAAAAGCCAGATTTGTGGAGTGCACGACTAATAGTTGTCCTGTGGACAGATTCTCCCACCTGAGCTGTGGATCTCTGCAGCTCCTCCAGAGTTACCATGGGCCTCTTGGCTGCTTCTCTGATTAATGCTCTCTTTGCCCGGCCTGTCAGTTTAGGTGATCGGCCATATCTTGGTAGGTTTGCAGTTGTGCCATACTCTTTCCATTTTCGGATGATGGATTGAACAGTGCTCCGTGAGATGTTCAAAGCTTGGGATATGTTTTTATAATCTAACCCTGCTTTAAACTTCTCCACAATGACCTCCCTGACCTGTGAGATATACTGAGATTAAAGTAGACACAGGTGGACTCTATTTACTAATTAGGTAACTTCTGAAGGCAGTTGGTTGCACTGGATTTTATTTAGGGGTATCAGAGTAAAGGGAGCTGAATACTAATGCATGCTGCACTTTTCAGATTTTTATTTGTAAAAAACTTTGAACATCATGTATCATTTTCCTTCCACTTCACAATTATGCACTACTTTGTGTTGGTCTGTCACATAAAATCTCAATAAAATGCATTCAAGTTTGTGGTTGTAACGTGACAAAATGTGGAAAAGTTCAAGGTGTATGAATACTTTTTCAAAGCACTGTATGTTAAAAGTAATGCAGTATGTTACTTACTCGCCAGAGAAAGTAATTTCTTACACTGTTCATTGCATTGCGTTTGCGTTACTCTGTAACATGGAATGAAATGCATTATCACATAATCATCACTTCACAATATAAACCTTAGACTACACTCCCACACAAATCCCTGTCCTAATGAAGACGCACAAGATCTTTCTTCTAGTGTTTATGTATGACCACAAAATCAACAACAAAAAGCAAAGCTGAAAACCAGTCCAAAGAGACTTCAAAGCAATCACCACAGAGCTCCTACTGTAGAAACATGTAGAGGTAGAAATGGAGGCTATGATGCTCAAGCCTTACTGCCCATCACTGCCTTTGTTACTCGTTGAAGATTAAGTAAAGGCAGGGGCTGGGGTTGGCATACTCTCAGCTTTAACATCACTCTGGGTTCTTCATTTGCTTTGTGTTAGCATGCTGTCTGCTTGCAAAGAGCTGATGAGGTGTTGGCAGTATGATGCAGTTGTTTCTGTCCTTGACACAGTTTGCACTTTACAATAATGCAATAAAAATGAAAGTAATGTCCATATCGCCACTCCTCAAAAGTTGTAGACCCCTCCATCATTGTCCTCCTCCCTGCACACAAACTGAAATCAGCTGATTGTAGTGCAAATACACAGGAAGAAAATGGCGTGTTTGATGTGTTCTTTCTATCCACCTGTCATGCAGATAATTAAAGAACCTTATTAACCAAGTAACAACATAATTGTAACTCTAATGTAATTACTAAATTTAATGCAAGTAACAACATAATTGTAACTCTAATGTAATTACTAAATTTAATGCAGTAATGTGTTATATTACTGTGTTACCGAAAAATGTAACGTGATCACAGTAATGCATTCCGTTGGAACACGTTACACCCAACACTGGTCAGCAACAATATTCAGGTAGGCTTTAGCATTTAAATGATGCTCAATTGGTACTAAGGTTAGTGAGCAGCTAAACAGGTGTACCTAACAAAGTGGCCAGTGAGTGTATATACACATTCACACTGAGGACTGATGGGAAACTGAAGACGGGTGGGGAACGAGACACAGCTGAACATAATTAGTACTGGTGGTAACAATCAGGACAATCACATAGTAGGAAGTAAAACTAAGAGAAAGAAAGAGACACCACAGAAAACTAGTCTTCACAGTAAACCAGGAAATAACCAAAGGAGACTAATACAGACATGACTAACACTTAAAAAGATGTATAAGACAAGAAATGAGACAGAGTGAGGAACAGACAGGGAGACACCCAGGGAACACAGATGCACACTTTTAATGCAAACTCAACTTTTCCTACTGTGCACACTACACAATACAAACATTTGACTGGTGAAGGACGAGGTGGATTTTATTAAGCAGCTGTAAGAGAAAATACAATGTATTGTTCCTACTCAAAGTAGGGACTGAAACTAAATACAAACCAAGAATTCAGATTTAATGCTAGGACGGAAAACCCTCTAAGCAGGCATCCAAAACTCAGTAAACACTACACAAGAAACAGAACTCAACAATAAAACTAAAGCTCACCAGTCTAGAATAGCAATGGAAACATGAACCAAAACACAGGATCGCAAGACAGCTCATTACTAGGAAAACCAGGAAGCAAAAACAGAAATCAAAGGCTCAACAGTATCACAAGAAATCAAATTCACTTTAAGAATAATGAAATCAAAAGAGGAATAAATATATATAAACACTTAAACAGTGACTAGAACTCAAACACAACAAGAACCAATACTCAAGATTACTAGGATAATAATGAAATCAAAGCAGGAATCAAAAAATCAACCTAACAATAATCCAGAACCTAGGATACTTGAATGGTAGTGAAATAAATAAATAAAAACCAGAAAACACTTAAAACTCAGTCACTGTGCAGCTACCCTTTACCCCGGGTCACAACAGATTGCTGCCCCTCCCTATACCTGGTTCTGCTGAAGGTTTCTTCCTGTTAAAAGGGTGTTCTTCCTCCCCACCTCTTGTTGGGCTTTGCTCTCTAACATTGTAGGGTCTTTACCTGGCAGAATAAAGTGGCTTGAGGTGACTGTTGTTGTGAATTGGAGCTATATAAATAAAATTAAATGGAATTGAACTGAATTACGACAGGCTCATTGTGACAACCCCACAGGATAATGGCATCTGCTTCGACTGAGCTGTGCTTGAGCTAGCCACATGTCTTTTAGTTTATGGATGTGCCGGATGTGCTTTGTGCTGGATTTTATAGTTCTACCACGAGGTTTAATTGCAATTCAGCACAAATCAGAAAGAGGCCACTAATGAACAAGTCAAGTTTTTCTCCCTTTCAGACCTAGCACACAAAGAAACTGTGCTCTCTCTGAGCAATATAATATTTAATGGGATTGTCATTAGTATGCAGATACTACAAAGGACTCTATCAGAGAGAGAAGCAAAGTGAAATTTGAGAGCTGCACTATTCTTTATGGGACAGCATGTTCCGCTATCTTTGTTCTTCTAACATTCAGCACTGGCTTATGAGATCCAGTGCTTATAGTCTTGTGATAAAAGCAGCTCATTATAACAAGAGGATGTTCTTTTTCTAACAAGATACAGTTATAAAACAGTGGGATGCTTATTTTATTCTTATGTGGCGCAGCTTTACAGAATGTTTCCATGCTCTATAACTGTATTTATACATTCACCAGGGAAGTAGACAGAAACACAGCTGATATTGGAATCAGTACAAATTCAAACTCCTTTTTTTTCAGCATTTGGCGGAAACTGAGCAGAGAGTATAGCGCTGTACACTTCAGAATTCATTCTACTACTTCTATAAGCAGTCACAATAAACATCATCAGTAAACACTTGTGACCTGGTTGCACTGGCAGCCATACATGCCCATGCCATAACATTGCCTCCACCATGTTTTGACTGTCTTTTTGACTTTCATTTGTACACCAGGAAACACTTTCATTTAATGTAGATATCATCATCAGAAAATGTGAACCATAGGCTCTTAATTCTTAATCTTTTCCCTAAGTCAGGTAAATAGAATAAAGCCTTTTATGTGGAACTTGGCAGCAGTATTTAATAGTGCTGATTAATACAAATCTCTGAGGATGTACATTCAGTTTAATTCAATTTGTATTATACAATAGGAGAGTAAGATATATATATTTTTATATCACATTAAAACCTGACTTTCAGAAGGTCATATGTAATATAAAACTACATGTAAAATAACTGAACAAAGTAAACTTACTTAGGGATACTGTGACCTCATGTCTGCACTCTAAAAGATGAAGATCGAATTGTGACTGCAAGGGGAGACACTTCAGGCAAAAATATGATTTTTTTTTTTTTTTTTTTGCAGCCATGCTATTTTATCTTCTGTCTTTGATATACAGTTTCAGAATAACTTCCAATACAAGAAATAATTTCATAAATCTAAATAATCTCAGTAAAAAAAACCTTTGACTACACTGTGCCAACAAAATTAAACAAGAATTTTGAACCTAGATTTATTTCATCTATAGTACACAATAATGCATATTTCAATAGGCCTCATTAGCATATTTACACAGAAAATTTACAAAGATAATTTAAGATACTTACTACTAAAAATATAATAGTGTTAATGTAAATAATCATCCATGTAAGTTTTGTAGTAGTGTGGTGCTGTGCAAAAGTTTTGAGACATATATTTCTTTGTGTTTTTCTTCCAAGGAGCCAGACTTTCTTGTATTTTTTTTTAAAGTGCTCTTGAGCAATAGTTCTTCAGGCTTTCTGAAGGTCTTTCAAAGTTTTTCTTTGGACATTGGCCGCTTTTTCACTCATTTTCAGTCCAGTCCTTTGATCTGACCATTTTCAGAGTGAAATGTTTTTGGGGTTTTTTTTTGGGTTGTTTTTGGTTAAGCCACTTAACTGACATATGAATCATTCAAGCATAAAAAAGGCACCTAACTCAAGGGATGAACCAGTGTTATGGGTACACATAACAGACAACTTGGCAAAGAAACAATTTTAAATTGTATCTTTAGGCACTTTGTTACTAGCAGTCTGTCACAAAAGCTTGTTCCCATTTCTTTAGTTGAATCTAAGAAAAATGCCAAAGATAACACAGTTTGACAGGCATAAGATAGTATTTTTGCATCAACAAGGTGATTTCCAAAGAACTATTAGTTGAAAACTCGGCATGTTGTGTAGTGTCCCTAAAATTTTTGGTTCAAACTGTCGTCTGTGTGTGCGGAGAAGGTCAGTCTAGAGGTACAACAGTGAGTGTCTACAGCCATCTGTAAAACACAGCACAGGCTCTGTCATGGTTTGGGACTGCATTTCAGCCAGTGGTGTTGGAGATCTTGTCAGAATTGATGGAATTATGAATGCAGAAAAGTACCATCAGATTTTGATCCACCAAGCAATACTATCTGGAAAGCATCTTATTGGCAGCTACTTCATTTTCCAGCATGATGATGATCCCAAACACACTGCCAATGCAGTAAAAGGATAGTAAAACACACAAGGTGGAACACTATCAGTCATGGATTGGCCTCCCCAGAGCCTGGACCTCAACATTATTGAAGCAGTGTGGGATCATCATGACAGAGAACAGAACAAAAGGCAGCCAACATCCAAAGAAGAGCTTTGAATGTCCTTCAAGAAGCCTGAATAACTATTCCTGAAGACTACTTAAAGAAATTACAAGAAAGCTTGCCTAAGAGAGTTCAGGCTATGTTGAAGAATGAAGGTGGTCATACAAAATATTGACTTTCAAGCTCGTTAGTACTGTACAAACTCTGCTTTTGCCTTATATACTGTATTCATTTATGTTTGCACATGTTTCAATAAATGGCTGCACCTATTTCCCATTTTATGTTAGTTGGTGCTAGACACTACATGTTTGAAAATAAGAAGAAAGAAAAACACCTCATTTCTCTGCTTCACATTTGTGCTTCAGGTTAGCAACTGCAAGCTTCACAAAGACCATAAAGTTGGTGGAGTGCAGCACTAAATGAGTTTTGTAATGAGCAAGTTTCTCCCTTTGCTCTTTTGACAAGGAAAAAAATAAGTGTATTTGGAACCTACAAATGCCTGTATAATTTACTAACCTCCACAACAGAGGTGACATGTGCAAACTTATCATTATCTTTTACCTAGCACAGTCACAATTATGATGACAATACCAAGATAATGAAAAAAGGTTTTCTCATAATTTCTCCCTAAATTTATCTTTAGATTTGAGGACTTCTCATTGCTTCTACTGGAGTCAAATGATGGTTTTTGTAGTCATCCCAAACCCTACTTAATATTCTATTAGAAAAACCAAGATGCTTTACCGATGCCCCTGTGGACTGCATTGTGTTGTTTGTCTCTTTGCTCATTTGTTCTCTCTCCATATACGCATACTAGAGTTGAACAGTCAAAGTCATTCTCATCAAAATAAAAGTCAACAGTTGTTTTTAATTCTCATGCAAACCAAAGCCCTCCTCTGTGTTGTCTGGCTTTGAAAAAAAGACCTAATTACAGATATTCTATATATATTCACACTGTGTTTTTTCCCTTCCAAGTAGAACTCAATCTGATGTCTTGTCTGGAGAAGTAAACAAAAGTATGAATTAACAGGTCAAAGGTTTGGACACTCACAGACAATCAAATAGCCATCCCGACAGACATGCAAAAGCAGACATGCACACCAGTGCTAAACTTGAGTTTGCCACTTTTCTGACAGTGAGCTGCAGTGCCATCTTACAAAGCATTTACACTTCCGATTAAGTTTAGTTAAAGAGGTGCCTTGAGAGAACGTTGGCCGGTGGTTGGTGACAATGAGCTGGGGAAAAAAATAACTCACGTCATTGCATTCTGATGAACAAAATAATTGACTTTGGAAAGGGAGGTGAACAGTGTCGCAGCTCCACGCCAGCAAAAATACCATCCTCTAAAGGTGGAAACAGAAGAAGAAAGAAGATGAAGAAGAGAGGTCCTTTTCAAAGGATGCACACACATGCAGTGTATTAACCTTGTTAACAGCTGTCAGATTAATTGTCACATTGCACAGGGACATTTCCATTTCAGTGTGACTGCACCCACAGAGACTGAGGCAGGATGACCTTTACACCATAAAGTAGCGGTACTCCCCAGGCCACTACACGGCCAGGAGCACTGTGGGACTGAGACAGGTTTATTGTGTTGTGTGTTGTAGGTACCCTTTTGGTGGTTAATTAACATAAGTACATGACAGTTAATTTATTTTCATGCAGCGTTACTGGTCTTTTGTGTACACAGCAACCCTTCTCCATCATGTTAGTGAATTGCTCATTGGAGCATATGGTGGAGACATGATACAGGTAGGGACAGGATTGCTCTGGATTTGGTCATCTCAGTGGAGGTTTTTTTTTATTTTTTTGCAGATGTTAAACCATTTTGCTATTTTGTTCAATCACAGGAGCATGAAATTGGTCTAACTGTGACCGTGGGGACTAAATTGCGTGTGGCTAAAATGGTATGACTTAACTGGATTTTAATGTGTTTTCAGTTCCTCCATATGTCAGTTTGTGTTTAGTTGTTCCCCAGATTTCTCAAAATAACTTTTTTTCCAAGTCTCAAAGTTACCACGTGGCTTTTTCTTGTTTACAAAAAAAAAAAAGAGTCTTACTTTTATTTATTATTATTTATTAAAATTTAATATTTGTATTCTCAAGGTTTTAACAAACATGATTCATGTAGTCTACGCTATGTCTACACCATTTAGCAACTTTGCTGAGATTTTGAACAATATAGATATTTTTTTCAAACTTAATTGTTGGTTATTTAGTCCTGAATTGATTATTTGATGTTTGGCAATATTTTTCTGCTAAATACAGTTAAGTCCATAAGTTTTTGGACAATGACATAATTTTTTTTTTGTAGTTTTGCCTCTGTACACCATCACAGTGGATTTTAAATCAAACAATCAAGATGTGACTGACATGCAGACTTTCATCTTTAATGCACGGGGTTTAACAAAGGCATTGCATTAACTGTTAACTAGGAATTACAGACATTTTTATAAACAGTCCGCCATTTTCAGAGGCTCAAATGTTTTAATTAAACTGCTTGTCAGTGAAATGTCCAATTAATTCACTGACAAGCAGTTTAATGGCCAGGTGAGGCCTATTCCCTTGTTATTTCATGAAAAACTAAGCAGATTACAGATCTGGAGATTAATCCAATTGCTGAATTTGCATATCTTTTCACTGGAACTCTCAATATGAGGTCTAAAAAATCCCTGTATAACTAGCTGTATATCCATCCATTTTCTTTTGCTTATCAAGAATCAGGACGCGGTGGCAGCAGGCAAAGCAGGGTATTCCAGACATCCTTGTCCTTAGCTCCCAGGTCAGATGAGATATATAATCTCTCCTGTGGGTCCTGGGTCTACCCAGAACTCTAAATATATGTGTCCCATTTTTTTTTTTCAAAGAGCAACTTTTAGATGAGAAAACGTGGTAAACATATACTGATGGACATGATTGCTACTACCTTCCATTTTTGCTCTTTTCGGAGTGCCTTTAATAGCAAAAGAGCTGCTACGTGCAACTGAACACACTGCACAATGTGAGATTATGTGATGGCCAGTGTCATTATCTGTCAGCATTGGATGTGGAGAAAAATTGTCAATTTGTCCTCAAGATTTTTAAGGCCATTTTGTGAAATGTGCAGAGAATAATTTGGTATTCAGGCTCAGTGCGTTTCCCATTTCTATGTCTCCTGCACGTTAGGAAAAAACCCCAAAACACCTGGGATGTCTTTGATTTTGATACAATAAAGACCTCTGTATAAGCCAGGTCTGATGCTTCTCTGTTGCCGAAAAGGAAAAATTAACTCAGCTGGCAACAGGAGTTAGAGATTGTGCCCTGGCAGTTAGGCAGAATAAATACTTGTCCACCATTTGGCTGTAAAAGTAAATTGTTTGTTTTAGCCACTGGACTCTTGACACTTTTTAAAATATATACATTGTACACATTCTGGTGTATAATAATAATAATAATAATAATAATAATAATAATAATAATTATTATTATTATTATTATTATTACTATTATTATTATTATTATTATTACTAGCTATGAAAACCTGGCATGACATAAATCTGCGTTTGTCATGCAGAGCCATATGAACATGTGAATGTGGTGCATAAAGAGTTTAAGTTGCCATTTCTTTCTCTGTGTATATTTTTTAACAGACTAATTTTATTTGTAGTGAATGGTGGGTAAAATATGACACCCCAATCGCTAATTAAAAAGCTTTCAAAAACAAATTTTGTTATAAATTGAGTTGTATTGAAAGTTTAGTTGCTCAAGCTACAGCTGATGCTGATGAATGAAGTCATCATGGTATACATGTTGTAGCCATAATCTAAATTTGGAAACAAAACCGCATCATTAGACTGCTTACTCTTAATTTCACAGCTGAGTGGAGTTACACACAAGTCTGTTATTGTTTTTCTTTCTGAGAATCCATTTAAATTTAAAGTGTGTCTGTCTTGCTCTGTATCTACATGTTGTATAGTATCACTACAGATTAATTGTTTTTTTGTGTTGGGTGGCCTCATCTGTTATTTTAGCCTTATGATATTTTGTATTTCTTTTACATAACAAATTATCTAAAACTGAATTGTTGTTTTGTACATATCTACTAATGAAATATTAACTGGACTGTCAACTGCAGGAAGTCACTCAAATAACCAGGAAGACTGGAAGTGGGTTTAAAATAAACTATGTATAACCTTTCCGTTTTCTTGCTTATTGTTCCACATATTTCTAAAGTAAGTATTAATTATACTTTCTTCACCACATGATATACACTACTGCTCAAAACTTTAGGGTCATTTAGAAAAGTCCTTGTTTTTGAAAGAAAACATTTGTTATATTTAATGTAACATTAAATACATCAGAAATGTAAAGGACAGTTCATGAATAATGGAATGCTTAATGTCGTAGGCCGAGAAGGCCGTTTAATACTGGGACTCACACACGACTCAGAAGACAGCACTGACAGAGTTATCTGTTTATTTATGAAGAGTTCAGCAGTTCAAAAGCTGGTTAGTCTGGTCACTGGTGTGGGTACTGGAAAGAGGAGAGAGATTGATTAATCCAAGAGACTTCCACAGAGGTCCACTTACTGGGTGAGGGTAGGACGAGCAATCTTACTTGGAAGATCCGGTGATGTTTCACTGGGGGGCAGTGACACCTGGGAGCCAGGGTTTTGCCTTCAGGAGGAGACGTAGGAGGGAGGACAGACAGGTGAGTGGTTCGGAGAGAGTTATCCTGTAGATCCAGAGACAGAGGTGGACTAGCCCGGCGAGCAACTGACAGGTATGATTAATCCTTGAATGGGTACGGGGAACTGGAACAAGAGACAGAGAAGCCACAGGTGAGTACAAAGGTTTCCAAATTATTATAATACCTTTAGGTGGCCTGATTACCGCACTGATGAGCAGACAATCTGGCGAAGGTTGAGGGTTCGGGCTGGTCCTTAAGAGCTGTCTGAGGATGATGAGGAATGCGGTGCAGGTGTTCTGTGAGAGGAGTGGCGTCCAGGCTCCACCCGAAGAGGTGGAGTAATATCAGGCCTTCGGGGAGGTTAGAAACTCCAGAAGGCAAAACCAACTGGGCTATGACAGTACCCCCCCCTCAAGAGCCGCCACCCGGCGGCTCAACGCAGTCAC
>VUQI01028606.1:0-19887 GCA_015106735.1 Paratilapia polleni | reverse complement strand
AATCACTTCAGTTTGTCTGGACGCATGAAAGCTGTGATTGCAAATCAGGGTTATTCCACCAAATATTGATTTCTGAACACTTCCTAAGTTAAAACATTTGTAATGTGTTGTTTAAAAATGAATATGAACTTTGTTTTTTAGGCATTATTTGAGGTCTGAAAACACTGGACCTTTTTTTGGTATTTTGACCATTTTTCATTTTCTGCAAATAAATGCTATAAATGAAAATATTTGTATTTGGAATTTGGGAGTTATGTTGTCAGTAGTTTATAGAATAAAACAAAAATGTTCATTTTACTCAAACATATACCTATAAATAGCAAAATCAGAGAAACTGATAATTTTGCGTAGCTATATATGTATGTATATAAAAAATCTGCAATGCCAGTGTGGTTTGGTAACAAATGTAGCATGCTTTTTAATTGTATTACTTCATTTGTTTTGTGTTTGAGACTAACATTGGGTGCACTATACATTACAGCTGCAAAAGCTATTGACCATGGACCCCATCCGTAGAATCACATCCGAGCAGGCCATGCAGGACCCTTACTTTTTAGAGGAGCCTCTACCCACCTCTGAGTGAGTTACAGCAAACAGACCCATACACGCAGCCTACATTCAGTTCACAAGATAGTTTCTCTAGCTTGTGCTCGTCCTTAGCTTAAAATCATATGATCTAGGGATGTCTTGAGAAGGTCTCTAAACTAATTAGCTCAGAGTCATGGGAATAAATGTTTGAAGATGACAAGCCTCTTTGCTTTTTTTTTTTTTCTCTCTAGTGTGTTTGCAGGCTGCCAGATTCCTTACCCCAAGAGGGAGTTCCTCACAGAAGAGGAGCCAGAGGACAAGGCAGACAAAGTAAATATTACATATCCACATGCCACATCACTACAGTCATTAAACATTGTTTTATGAATATATAATATAGAAAAGTAAAAGGAGAAATGTTGAAAATGTGGTGAATGCAACAAGCTGAACAACATGTAGTTTTAGCAACACACAGTACAGGGTATGATTGTACAATATTTTTTGTGGCTTTTAGAAGAACCAGCAGCAGCAACAGGGAAACAACCACACAAATGGGGCGGGGCACACTGGCAACCCAGACAACAGCCACGCCCAGGGCCCGCCTCTAAAGAAAGTGCGAGTTGTCCCGCCCACCACTACCTCAGGTGGCCTCATTATGACCTCAGACTACCAGGTAAGTCTGTCTCATACATTCAGCATCACTGGGTTTCCATCTATGCTGTTATGTAAATTAGGAAGTAAAGTATTGTATAGGTAGGTAAACTTATAATGGTAAAATATGACGGTTCATCCAGGAAATTGAAGAAAAATGCCTATTAGTTGTTTGCTTTTGCTCTTTGTTTAAGAGAATATTTATAGATTTTTTTCATACACAAAACAGAACAAACCATGTCAAACATGACATGAACAAACACATGAGGTAGTAAGACGAAATAAAAATAATGGGGATTATCTCCATCCTCTACGCACAGAACAGAGACGGGGAACATCAAATAAGTATGTATGTATGCAAAGAAATAGCACAGTTTTGTTTTGCAGTAGAAAAGCTCCATTCACAGGCTGGACCAGTTTAGAAATCCCTTGCAATATGGAAGATGACAGCATAAGAAGTTGTAAGCTAGGGTATCAAACTTTATACCACCCTGTGAAAAGAAGCTTACATGAGATATATGTATTGGGAATACACTCCATTATAAAAGTGAGCCAAAGTATTTTTAATTTATGCTGAAAATTTTCTTCATAGTGGCAAAACTCAATATGTTAAATACCCTTTTGTGTTTGACATGTATATTATTTCACCTTCTGGAAGATGGAGAAGGAGCTTTGTAGCTTCACACATGACCAGAAACAGTGAATGGAGTTAATGTAGCCTTTGTTAAACACTGAATACTCTAAAAGGTGATGAACACACAATATGAACAGCTGTAACGGCCCGTTTATGGTCCGCAACATGACACAGTTCCCCCTAATCTGACATTGGAGTGACAACATTTTTGAGGCTGTCAGCCTCCAACAAGCATTGAGTTTATACTCAGTGCTGTCACTGAGCCACTGAGTGGCTTTATTTAGAAACTATAACAATCTGGAAAATGTGCAATGTAGATCAAAGATGGTGATGAAGGGACTCTTGCTGTTTACTGTTTATTGTACCTTCTACCTTTTGTTCTCTGGGTGCTAGACCTCTCTAGCTAATATTGCAATATTTAAAGTTAGTCTTATTGATATCATCACAACAACAAAGGATCAAATGGTCATGTTTAAAGCAAAAAGGGGTTCCTTGAAGTGATTACACTGCATTTCCTCATGGTGCTACAGAGCAGGGGTGGGCAACATTTTTTTCATAGAGGCATAAGGCCTTAGATAAAGTGAGTGATTATTGAATAATTCAAACTGAAACTCCATGAATTTGTTTAATTTTTGTCTTCTCTGACATGAAACAATTCACTTAAATGCTGTATCAAGTTTTAATGTTTTAGTATATATTCTCCATTAGAGTAGATGCATGCATCAGTGAATCTAACAAAAAGGTAGATTTTCAAATTATGAACAAATGTTGCTTTGTGACCTGCATTTTAATGTTTTGATTGCTGCCTCCATGTGGCCAAAGAGTTGTTATTGCATGTTCAAGCAAAGTCACCACTCTTAAAGTGTGATAATTTTGTTGGAATGTGTTGTTTGTTGAGTGGAGATGCAAATAAAACCATTACATGAGCCACATTTAATTAATATCTCACTGCTTTCTTTCTCTTTTTCCTGTAGCGCTCCAATCCACATGCTGCCTACCAGAACCCTGGACCAAGCACATCACTGCCCCAGAGCAGCATGGGATACTCCTCTACCTCCCAACAGCCGCCCCAATACTCACACCAGACCCACCGCTACTGAAACACCCCTCCCACTCAGACATATACACATTTATAGACACATGTACACACACACAGCCCTCACCACGCCCACCTGAACGAATGTACTGAGGGATGTGGGGGTGTCCAAGGCAACAAACCCACCCTGCCCCATCCCGCTCCACCTCACAGAGGGCACCATTTCTGCAGCAGTCCGTTAGGCCAGAAAAAAATGGTCTTCACTTGTTCCAGATAACACACCGCAGTATTAGAAACACAACTGTAGAGAAAACCTGATAGGTGAGACAAAAAGCGGGAAGAAGGTTAAAATAAGAAAGGAAATTTTGATTGAATCCAACCTGTTTCTGTTACTCGGACATAAGAGAAGATGGCTTGGTTTGAAGGAAACATGTTGATCTGTTGCGTCGTATCCTCCCCTCTTCTTCTTCGCCTTTCTCCTTCACCTACACCCTTACCCCAGTTGGTCCTGTCGAAGCTCGGATGAGACTGAAAGCTGCTATGTGACTGCCAGCGTTGACAGATTCGCTGTCCTCCTGTCTGTCTGTCCGTTTATTTTGTGCGAGCGGCCCTGCAAGGGCCTCAGCTGAGGACTGAACTGAGCTGCTGTGAAACATGCTGGGAGGATGTGGACCCCCTTACAGCTTGTGGCATTGAGGGTTTTTGTTCAGAGAGGACAAAAAAAAAAATGACAAAAAGATTTTAGTAGTTTCTAATTTAATCTGTTTTCATGGTTCTGTTTTCATGGCGAGGGCAGCAAAGCAGCTTGTGCTAGCTGGCTGCTCGTATGCTGTGGTTAAGCCTTACAACATGATGACAAAACCAACCAATCGCATGGAGGATGGCAGGCGGAACATGCATTGTACTGTAATGTACTGAAATATTTTACATGAAGCAAGTAACCTGACAATAAAAGTGGAAACATTAACGTTGTTGATCTTCTTATTTGTGATTCTAATTTAGGTATGTTAACATTTTTCATATTATTTATTCTTTTCCTGGTAACAGTTGACATTAGTACCTTATGTGTGCTTCAAAAAAACACCCTTTGACACAGAAAGGTTATATCTTCAAAATACCCTTTTATCCTTTAGATATAACAACTTTTTACTATGCAAGCCTTCTAGAGTTATTTATAGAGCTAATACAGTAGACTTCAAGCTGAATTATGTATAAAAAGGGCTTCAGCTAACAGTTGTTTTCATTATTGAATTCTCAGATGATTCGATTTTTGATTTGATGCACAAGATATAAGAAAACAGAGAATAGGACCCATTCCAACTCAACCAAGTGCAATTTCTTTTAGCCTAAAAATGCAAATTTTCAAATTATGATACACACTCACTGGACACTTTATTAGGTACACCTTGGTAGTACTAAACTGCCTTAATTCTTCATTGCATAGATTCAATAAGGTGCTGGAAACATTCCCCACAGATATTTCTCGATATTGACATGATAGCATCACACAGTAACTGCAGGTTTGAGTACAGTGAACTCATTGTCATGTTCAAGAAACCAGTTTGAGATGATTTGACATGGCGCATTATCCTGCAGGAAGCAGCCATCAGGAGATGGGTACACTGTGATCAGAAAGGGATGGACATGGTCAGCAACAATACTTAGGGAGGCTGTGGTTTTTAAATGATGCTCAGCTGGTACTAAGGAGCCCAAAGTGTGCCAAGAAAATATCCTCCACACCATTACACCACCACCAGCCCAAGGCAGGATGGATCCATGCTTTCATGTTTATGCCAAATTCTGTCACAGCAGAAATCGAGACTCATACCAGACAACATTTTTCCAATCTTCTGTTGTCCAATTTTGGTGAGCATGTATATATTGTAGCCTTAGTTTCCTGTTCTTAGCTGACAGGAGTGGAACCCTGTCTGGTCTTCTGCTGCTGTTGCCCATCTGCTTCAAGGTTCGATGTGTTGTGCGTTAGGAGATGCTCTTCTGCATACCTTGGTTGTAACGAGTGGCTATTTGAGTTACTGTTGCCTTCTTAACAGCTTGAAGCAGCCTGATCATTCTCCTCTGACCTTTGATATCAACAAGGCATTTTCACCCAGAGAACTGCTGCTCACTGGATATTTTCTCTTTTTCAGACCATTCTCTGTAAATCTTAGAGATGTTTATGTGGGAAAAATCCCAGCAGATCTGCAGTTTCTGAAATAGTGAGACCAGCCTGTCTGGCACCAACAACCATGCCATGTTCAAAGTCACTTAAATCACCTTTCTTCTGATCCTCGGTTTGAACTTCAGCAGGTCGTCATGACCATGACTACATGCCTAATGCATTGAGTTGTTGCCATGGGATTGGCTGATTAGGTAGTTCCATTAATGTCCAGTTAAACAGTACCTAATAAAGTGACTGGTGAGTATAATTTAAATAACTATAATAAAAGAAGACTGATGAGAACAGCACATAATCACATCTGATAATCTGGAATCAGGCATTTTTGCTTGAAAAATTATTAAATTTATCAGCTAGTTGTTCAAGCAGAAACATTTATGAAAGCAACACTATTTCTGTCAAATTTACAAACATTCAAAATGAATAAATGCGTGCCATCATAAAGTCACTTATTTAGTCACATATTGGTCTAAATATTTATATATGATAAACTGGCAGCTGCTTAACAAATTTAGGCTGTGGCTTTCTCCCTTATCCAGGAATAGAACTGCATTTTATACACTGAAGCTCCCTTTCTAGTTCACTAAACCCTGTCTACAGACAAGAGACAATTCTCTGCATCCTTTTTTCTTTGCTTTGATGACTGTTTTTGTCCACAAACACACCTGAGAGACTAAACCACAGATCTAAGTATAGCCAGTCCTGTCTGAACCTCTTCTTGCAGGATGCTGGCCCAGCTATTTTATTCTGTTATACAATACTCTCCAAGCTCATCCTCAGCATCAGTCTCTGAAGCTTACTGAACCCTCAAAAGGGCGCCGTATCTCGCATCTTTTTTAGCTTTTACTTGTTATTTCAATTTATTTTCGTGTCTACACAATACCAAGAGAGTCGAAGATGAATTAAAGCACCTATAATTTTGACAAGTACTGGGACCCAGTTGCGTGAAGAGTAAAAAAAAAAGAAAATAGTAAAGCGTTTCAGCAACGCCCAACCTTAGCCCCGCCCTCTCCATTCGCAACACGGTTATCGAACTGGGGAGACTCTCTGTCACTCATTACATCTAAGAGATGCCATTGGTTGATTTGAACGTCCATCACCTGCTAAATCCTCTCCTTGTAGATTTAATTGGTGGATGCTGCCCGTGGGCGCGCCCCCGTCCTCAAAGGATTTTCCCCGGAGTGGCCAGACGGGCTGGGGGACACAGGATGGCAGAGCTAATAGGAGTATCTAACGGGACATGCGGACGGGCTGATTTCTTCTAATATTTCAAGTGCTGGTGAGGGCCTTATGATACTTTTTACAACGACTAATAACAGCCTTTATCATAATGGTGAAATTTGTGTAGCTATTTCTGTTTAATTTAGTCTCATTAGTCCAAACTAAGAAGTCGACCACTGGACATGAGCTAGCTAACCAAGTGGTCAGTTGGAGCAGACCCCAATTTGAGGATAATAAACGGACTTAACGCCTCAAACACTGAATATTAAAACAACTGCTGGGCAACTTTAATGCTTTTTTTAAGCACATAATTGATGCTGGCTGTGCACCGGCGTGTTATTCAGTTTGTTAGGCACCTAGACAAAAAACAGCTGGTTGAATTTCACATTAAAACTGGTGCAAAACTCACGGGGACCGAGGTAGATGAACAGATGTGGGTCATCCCATCGGTAACGGGAAGCGACGGTGCGGAACAGTGATTGATCGCGGTTGCCATCAGTTTACGCCCGCGCGCGCGCGCGTGTGTGTGTATGGATTTTAATCCATAAAACATCAAAATAGTGCATTTAATTCACTCCAGCGTGTTATCCACGTGATTCAGTCAATCTGAAATCCAAATAAAGTGTTGGATATGGAATGATAAATGGCAGCTAAGTGATAGAAAACTGTTACTGATTTTATGATGGCAACTTACCATCAATCAGCAACCAGCCACATTTCAGACTAGTCGATATTTCTGTAACCTGATCTATAAAATACACGGAAGTTAAAGTGAGAATTGTTATAGTTAATAATACATGTGTACATATAAAGTACTGACCTACAGCCTCTAAAATCCATAAAATATTACATAAACAAGCTATTCTTCACAGAATTCAGTTTATTACTGGACTGATTACTAAAATTTTAATTGTTTAATTGACAAATAAATTAGCTTCTTAGCTCATTGTGTTATTATCCCTTTGGATTATAGCAACTTGGGGTCACCTAAGCGTTAAGAAGTCATGTATTTGAGTAACAATAATCCCCATGATGCACTCATGATGACATAATAGATCTGGGTAGTTAAACTGAACACACAGGAAAATGTTTACTACCAGTATATTTGTATCACAGTATGACAAAAGTATTGAGAATCACGTGAATTATTATGTATAAAACAAACACTCTCAAGGCTTAAAATTGGCCTCTGGGGGTTGAATTTCTGACCATGTGTCTGCGTTACCTTACTTAACAGAAGTCTGCACATTTCCCTGCTATTTCTGGTCATTTGATAACCAAAAATGTATTTTATACTTGAGTAAATGAAACCCCACTTTAAAAAAAATACTGGTTAAAAATATTTTTATCACAGTCCTGGTGAGTTTCCTTTAAGGGAAAGCCAAAACCGCTTTGGTGGGTGCCAACATTTTTCATATGCAGGAAAAACCCTGATATGGCAGTAACATGTTTTGTTTCTTTGTAGTTAAACTCCTGAAAGATTCATTTAGACAACTTTGTGTGCTGCCATCACATTATGCCATAATGGATAATATGTCTTTCTGGGTACAAAAATGAAAGGCCTGGCCTTTTCGGCACCCAGTAGGATTCACTGTATCCAAGGCACAGCACCATCAATGTTTCACCACGAGTGCCTCTGAGTAATACTAAAACAAGGAGACGGTCTTGGACAGGCGTAGAGTCACAGCAGAATTTTTTATTTATTTATTTTTTACATCATATTTAGGGCAGTGTGACCTGACGTAATCCAAGCTGCATTATTCAGAACATCAGAAAACAGCCTCCAACACAAGAAGCTGTACTCGGCTCATAAATTGGTAATGACTCCCCTTCCAGGTCTTAATGGAGTTCTCACGTCTGTAGTAAAGTCCTCTTGAAGCTCTGTGTGTAGAGTTGTGGGCATGTTGCAGGAGGAAGTGTGCTTTACTCCGGATCAAAGGATCAAAGGCATTTTTACTGCTGATGGGACTGTTTACATGCAGCTAATGGGACATTTGAGAGCCTACCTGGTGTGTTTGTACTCATTTGTATGGCTGGATGACTTTCTGCGCATGTGTTGGTGCAATAATTTAAGAAGATGCAACAGACACTGTACGTGGGAGTGAGATGTGTTGTTCTCCAGAGCTGTGGGCAGGCTTTACTCTCCCTTTCTTGCCCCTATCTTCCTCCCTGAGTGAGTGGAGGATGAAGGAGGAGCGCTTGCTCGCTACTCTTTCACTGCACGAGTACAGGGGCCCTTAAAGAAGGTTGAAGAGGAGGAGGGGGAGGATGCATGGGAGAGCTAGTGCTGTTGCCCTGTGAACGGAGCTCTATTGTCCCGGGAACCTTTCAGTGGCTTCCCCGAGGTCCCTGCTCCTTCCCCTCCCCCCACTCGATACACTTTCTCCCTCAGAAACACAAACACATAAACACACATACTTTGTTTCCCCTCTGTGTCACATCTCTCTTTTACACTTGGTCTCATTCACTCTCTCCTTTTTGGTCACACTCTTATCTCACTTGGTGTGTGTCTCTCTCTCTCATGCTTTTGCTCCTACTTTCCCCTCATTTCTCACAAGCAGACAAGGCCCCGTCCCTCCTCCTGTCCCCTCCACCCTTCTCCCTCGCCAGTCCCTCATTATTTCGCTTCATCAGTGTGATTGTCATGCCGGTCAGACAGTAAAAGCAGAAACATGCAATCTTCTAATTTGCATCACCTCATTTTTAAGCAACAGAAAGCGCAGTGTTTCCAAACTGTTTAATGCCAAAGCTAAACCTAAGATGGGCTTTCTGTGCCAAACCAGCCCTTGCTGACTATTCAGGGTCCTTTGTGGCAGCACATGATGGTATAATTTTACCCTTTTGTTTTCTCTCATTGGCTGTCGGGGTTTGCAGGGGGTCGCTAGCTAAGAAAACAGGGCCAGATGAGGGGTCTGCTGATGGGAATTGGCCTTGATGAACACAAGTGGCCCTTGTCTTTTGTGAACAGCTGTAATTACACTATCTGCAATTACAGTAGCTTCCTGCTGGGACACCGATAGCACAGCACTCCTGCTTCCTTTATTGGCAGTTTATTTTATTAAAGATCTAATGAGTGCAACCGAAGCAAGAGATAAGATAAGGAGATAAGGACTGACGAAGATTAGGATGAATATTCAGAAGCCCCATATTTTGTAGTTGTGATGGTTTAATAAGGGTTTAAAAACTTACTTTCCAGTATCTGCAGTCTCTATTAAATATTAGTGGTGTTTTCTGTACCTGTTTGCTATTATTAGCCTTCTGCCAGACTGGCCTCCTGTGTCTCTTCAACCTGCTTTTTCTCTGGTGATTTTTTTTTTTTTTTGGTGTAGCTGCACCGTAAAAACTCTGGAATCATAATTATTAGTGGATATTTTTTGGCAAGTCTAAAAATGAAAATGTGTGAAAACATTTTGATTAGAAAAGAACGTTTGTGCACGTTTCCATCTGTCTCTCCTTGTTTGTCCTCGAGGTAGCTTCTCCTCATAGCTGTTTTGTTCTGGCCAAGTGTTTGGACAGGATGGAGAGATGTGACACAGGGAGGACCAGGAAACAGGAGCTAGGCTCAGACCTCAAAAACAGGAAGCAGGAGGAGACAAAGATTAGATGGCTGCTCTGGGATTTCTCCTCTTTTGAACTACAGAGGGCTCAGAGTGTCTGATCAGAGTCTGTCAGGGTTTAATTTAAGTTCAGAGAAGCAGTGGTTGTACATATATCTGTAAAGCATTATATCTGGAGGAAGATGTAAAGCTCCGGGTATGTTTGTTTACAGCAGGTTTTGTCTTAGGATTTGTTTTTTTGTTTTTTTAACATATCCACGAATCTGTGGTTGTGTCAGATTTCCAGCTGGGCCAGTGACAAGATGGCCCTGGGATTAGCTGGCACGCTGTATCTTCCCATCCCTAATGCTTTAATCTGTGTGCTGGTCGACAGAAGTCTCCTGGCTTTGGCACACTCTTGGTCATCACTCTCAGTTCTCTGGTCAACAGCCCACCCACGCTTTGTTTGTTTTTCATCCCAAATGCTGTATTTGTAGAGTGAGAATAGAAAAACATGAATAGTTTACAAAAAAATGAAATCCCTTACTTCAACGTACTGCCACACATGCTTAAAAATTATATTCTGAAGTTAATATTTTTTGCATGGTTATTGTTTGATTCTAACTTTGTATCCTGTTCTTCTGACATATTTAGACCAAACCATTAATCAATAAAATAATCTGCAGTTTAATCGATGTCCTGCTTATGGGCACTTCAGCTGCATCTGTGTTTCAAATAGTTTTGTTTCTCTTGCAGTCTGTGTGTCGGTGTGAGGCCTCACCATGCCGCTGGTGAAGAGGAACATCGAGCCGCGCCACCTCTGCCGAGGGGCGCTCCCCGAGGGCATCGGCAGCGAGCTGGAGTGTGTGATGAACAACACGCTTTCTGCCATCATCCGTCAGCTCAGCAGCCTGAGTAAGACACGCACTCACAAACACTAATGCGCCTTTGCGGTAAACAAAAGGCTGCTAAAAGCGTCTAGTAGAAAAAAATACCGTTTTTTTTTTTTGTAACATTGAAAGCATCCTCAGGCTGTAAACCTCGTTAATTTTAGCGTGACAGTGGTCTGCATTGTGTGTAGCCTCTTTGTAGCAGGACAAGATCACATGCTTTCATCATTAATCCTGAAGCTGTGATTGATTTGGCCGTTGTCATGGTTACAGAGCCTGAGGTCACTGGGCTCACAGCGGCCTTACAGCAGCCTCACACTGGAACACGGAGGGTCGAAATGTAATCCTTTTAGACAGCCACGCAAAAATGAACTTATCTGTCCAGCTGTGGACATGTGACTGTATGTGTGTGAGTGTGTGTGTATAGAGCTGTTATATATTGATCATTATGCTGACTTTGCATGCATTCGAGAGAGTTATTACAGTACAAAGGGCATCTATTTTCCCATTCGTCATTTGTCTCCTTTATGCTCTGTTGCATCCTTTTGTCCTGCTCTCACACGTACTGTGTTGAAAGTTTGTTGTAAACCTCAGCAGCATAAATTTAAACCAGCCCTTTCTGATGTTAACCCCTCAACTTTTTGGCCCAGCCATATCCATTCTCTGTCTCTTATTGTGTCAAGTTCCCGCATGGGGAGTGGGGATTTCAACAGCAGCTGTGGGTTAAATATAAATGCTCGGACAGGCCTAGTGGGGGTATAACTAAAGACGACAGACACTGTGTGTGTGTGTGGCTGTGAGCACATGTGTATAAGTGGACCATAAGAATCC
Source organism: Paratilapia polleni (assembly GCA_015106735.1). NCBI lineage: Eukaryota > Metazoa > Chordata > Actinopteri > Cichliformes > Cichlidae > Paratilapia > Paratilapia polleni. Next base: position 8,384 of record VUQI01028606.1, on the reverse strand, counting down.
CCAAAAGAGGTCAGAGTTGACGGGGGCTCTGCGTGCCGGATCTGTGATTCTTCCTTCCTTTAAATGTTTTTCCTGCAGCCCATCCTGTCAGCAGGAGGGACAGAAATAGCCCTCAGGCTGTGCTTGTCCTGCTACATCTTGTATAATAAACACTCTTCTATGCTTAAATATTTTTACTGAAATTGTAAACTACTCTATTTGGTCTTATGCTTTCTATTTTGCTACTGCACAGTTATACAGTCTTGTAGTAAGTAGGGCCTTTTGCACTCATTACCTCTGCGCTAAAACCATCACGCAGTTTTTGGGTGTGTCCTGCACCTTTATGTGTGTTCCCACTGCGAGAACCTTCCCCGTCGGGCTTCTTTCAGGGCTGTCTTTGTGGCAGAAAGAAGTACCTACTTTTGGGTAGGTCCTTCTCAGTGACCCTGAAAACTCCTGGGTGGGGCTCAGCTTGGTCAACACAACCTCACCAAGCGCTGTTTTTATATTACCCAGCAAAGAACAGCAGAGCAAATGGAAAAGAGATGAAAATAAAAGTCAGACATTGATCAATTAAGCAATGCAGGCTTTTTTTTTTTTTAATTGTTATTATGTCCAGAAAGATTTTGAGTCAAAAAAGAGAAAGAGAGACAAATAGAGTGAGAGAGCAGCTGCGGTCAAGTGAGCTAGAAAGTGAATGAAGTTAGTGAGTGAAAACAAAGCTGTGAATCAGTGAAATAACAGTTATTTTCTGATTGTTTCTGAAGCATAAATAAACAAGCCAATTTCTCTGCACATCCTTGGAGGAAGGTGCTGCTTATAATTGAAAAGCAAGTATCACCCTGCTGTTGCAGCTCTTAACACAGACAGAAAACAGTAAAACGAGACTGAGACAGCCAAGGTGGAACCTGGTAGTGACTTAGTCTCGCATATACAATCAACTTTTGCTACATCAGCAGGCAAATTTGCCTAATCTTTGTTGGTCTTCACCACAGTGGAAAAACAAAAACAATAGTCTGAAGGAACCTTTTGGCTCCCTGAGTTCCTGAGAGAAAATATTCCAGGTATTTTAATAGAAAATCAGTTGTAATCATTCGACACTTATAGGCTGCTTCCTCCCCAACCCAACCCTCTTTCAGAGCAGGGATATCACAGTTGTATAGGGGTTTTCGTCTATATGGTGGGTCAGGAACGCAAGTGTGAATTGAGGTTTGAACCAAAACAACAAAAAGGTTGTTATCCAGTCACATCTCAAAAAGAGCTGCAGGCTTTACTGAAGATGCTTTTCAGATGTGAATCATTAACTAGGGCCCAACCACGCCTGTTCATACCATGGATTTATTAAAACCATTAGCCCTGATTTTACTGCCAGGAGTCCCACATTGCATCCCATTGGTGACTTCTAAATCTGTATGTCTCAGTGGCCAGCAGTGGTGTATGAATTAAGGCTAACTCCACAAAGACTGTGTGGCACTTCTTAACTTTGAGACAAGCAAGTAAAGCACCTACCAGCAGAAGGGGAAGACACTGTTGCCTCAGATTTAAGGGTGTGGGAATTTTTACATAGATTGTATATAAAAGATGAACATAGTCGCCATGACGTCATTGGTTTCTGTTGTTTTTTGACCATATTTGGATGAGAGATTGAAGTCGTCATTTATCAGCTAATGCTCACAATCTTGGTTAGCAAGTGGCACCCATAAACTTTACAGATGTACTGAACAGACATGGATACCTGCTAATTAGTGCTAAGTAACACACAAATAATATACTAGAATTTCACAAATCAAGAAGTGCCAACACCACAAACACGCTGAAGAGGTCCAGTTAAGTGGTTCAAGGTGAGAGGGTGAGGCTCAGCAGACATCTGATTGACACCTGTCAATCAAAGTGACAAATTTAAGCCTTAACAAATTATATTTAAAAAAATTAATTACCTGCCATATAAGTGTGATAAAGGAAGAAATTAGCTATATATTTTTTTGTGAATCATGGGAGTCTATTGAAAATGTGAAGCCAGCCTGAATTGGCCATTTGAGGAACTGCAGTTTTTGGCACTTCCTTGTTTGGTTCATGTTTCAGCCAGGGAGGGTGCTGCATGGAAAATAAAAAGGAGGGTTATGTGTGGAACCAGAGCCTGGAATATCTAATAGCGATCTATCAAACTCCTTCATATGTGGACTGAGCTTTACCAATAATCAACTTTTACTTTCTAAACAGCCACTCAAAAAAACATTGACAATGAGCCTGCTGTTCAGGCAGGAGAGAGTGTGTTATTTACTATCCTGGCTTGTTGCTTTAGTCATCCACAGTCACTGTATCCACACAAACAAATTCATATTACGGTTTGGATGATGTGTTTTCAGCTAATAGTCAATTATTCATGAGGATTGTTGCTATATGGAGTGGTATGAGACACCATTTCCTGCAGACTCTCGTTGCACATTGTGTCACATTACCGGTGTATTGATTGGACTTGGTCTCTGAAGGGATTTACTTGGCTCCAGACAACGATTAAAAGTCTTTCTCTCATATTTCTCTTGCTCCTTCTGCTGTTTTTTTTCCCCCAGGCAAACATGCGGAGGACATATTTGGTGAACTGTTTAATGAGGCCAACACCTTCTACCTGCGTGCCAACTCTCTCCAGGATCGTATTGACCGGCTGGCCGTCAAGGTCACACAGCTGGACTCCACTGTGGAGGAAGGTGAGTCAGAGGGTTGAAGTCTGAAGGGGGGAGGCACAGAAAGCTATCATTCATTGGTTAAGTCCTGTTGGTGTCATGTTTTCTGCATTTTCTACCTACTGAATGGCTTTTGGAAGCTATTTTTGTCCTTTCCCTCTATTCCTCCTTCCAGTTTGATGAGTCATTTGTCCTCTCTTCCTCTTTTTGTGCACTCAGTTTCCCTACAAGATATCAACATGAGGAAGGCCTTCAAGAGCTCCACCACTCAGGACCAGCAGGTGGTGTCCAAGAGCAGCGTTCCCAATCCTGTCAGAGAGATGTACAACCTGAGTGACAAGCCTCCACCTCTCAACATCCTCACACCTTACAGGTTGGTGCTGTTGAGGCATAACACACTCAAACAGTCAAACATTAAACAAGCCTGCTTTTGCAGCTGGATGACCTTAACTGATAATAAATAACTCTGAGCTGTAATGTCTCAACGGTTTTTCCTTCATGCTTTCATTTTCAAAACAGGCTATAAATTCAGTGGTGTTAAATCTTCTAAGTCATTTTTAAAAGGTTTCCAGTGGATTTTTGGTTGCTTCTGACCTACATCCATGGTGAAACAGCAGATTTGGTACTATTTCGTACCACGTTTGGCTGCTGCTTTTATGCAGTGTGGTTTTTGGTACTTGTGTCCATTACATATTTAGCATGTCTTGCTCCAGTGGGAATCTTAACTCTTAATCCTGACTACATGGCACACTTGACTCACTTTTTTCCCTTCTCTCAGCATCACTCTGCCTTTCCACTTTTTTTACCCTGTCATTTCCTGTTATGCTCTCTTTGTGATAAAACTGCAAGAGCTCTACCCATAATTTCACTCCTTTCTTCCATCAGTCTCCATATCTGCAATATTCATAGCTTTACATGTTTTATTTCCAACTCAGTCTACTCAAAAATACACTAAGTCAAAACATGCTACCACTGTGTCTGTCTTCTCACTCTGTCTAAAGGAAAAATGCACCGATTGATTCTGCTTCATGTGGTTTTATATAAGAAGGCAGTTGTATATCATCATAACTTTTGTTTGGGTTTGTCTCCGTAGGGATGACCACAAGGAGGCACTTAAGTTCTACACCGACCCCTCCTACTTCTTCGACCTGTGGAAAGAAAAGATGTTGCAGGACACTGAGGACAAGAGGAAAGAGAAGAGGAAGCAGAAGGTACCATACTGGCCAAGAGTATATCATAGACTGTGTAAAGATAGGTCTGATATGAAGCTTTTAATTGGCTGTCAGACACCAGGTGCTTACTGTTGCTGCTCCTTCAGCTTCACAGTTTGAGGTTATTGATCAAATAGACAACAATGTCTAGGGTGCTGGTGGATACCAAACATACCACATAAAACATATAGTAATTTTCAGTGGAACTCAGTCTGATAGCCCAGAGAGGAATGTAAATTAATTAATATCTTAGACAACTCTTAATAAATAGTGTTACTTGTTTTAACCTAATATGGCCTAAAAACTCGTCCTTTCTCTTTCCTTCAGGAGCAGAGGCGCTGTGTGGATGGGACACTACAGAGGGAGGTTAAGAAGGTCCGTAAGGCAAGGAACCGTCGGCAGGAGTGGAATATGATGGCTTTGGATAAGGAGCTGAGGCCAGATCATCGACACACAATACACCGAGACAGAGGGGCTTCCTCTGAGGGCTCCATGTCACCAGAAAACAGGTAGATGAATAAACACCACTGTGTTTCCTAGTCTTCATCACATTTTATTCTTACATATTATAGTTTCCTTATCAGGGGACATGGCCAGGATCAGCACTACTACCCCAACAGTATGAACCACGCTGGCCACGCCCACACCTACTCCGGCCCTCCACCCAGCGTCTTGGCTGCCCAGATGGCTGCCGGACATGCTCCACGTGGAGGAGGTGAACATGACAACAGAGGCAGGACCATGATGGCCTATCAGGGTGGGACTCTGGGCCGCTCTCACCACCACCAAGTCCCACTGCCTCCTCCACCCAGTGATGCTATGAACGGTGGCTCTGTGTCCCTCCCACCAGTGGACTACAGGTAAATGTGTTTTTCTGGCAATAAAAAAATACACTTTGAGGTCCACAAAACATACTGCATACTTATGTTTAAACTTTATGCACAATACATGGACAGTAATCTGAATTAAGTATCATTATATCTAATACTACTTCTGTCTCATTGTTAACTATATATTCAGTATGCCACTCAGTTTATTTTGTCCAGTTTATTTTTTCAGAGGGCATAAGATGCACATTTTACAGCAAATATCATAAATGTGAAACTAATATATTCAATTTTATTTGTAAAAATCTACATTACACATGCTGATACTCTCAAACTTTGAACTAACAGAAAGTTGAGGTCCACAGTCCCCTTAAAAATATGACAAAGCAAATCAGAAACAGGGGACACAAATATCAAATTGCTGCTTATTGAGCTTGGGTTCCCAGGGGAGCTGGAGTCTATCCCAGCTCCCAGGACAAGTACACCCTGGATAGGTCGCCAGTCTATCACAGGGCCAGAGAGACAGACAACCACAAAGTCTAACTCAAGAAAATTTTTAGCTAATCTCATTGACAGAAACTGAGCTACTTCAAAAAGTTTTGACTCTAGTTTAGTTTACAAAACGTGCTAGCACAAGCTCCTACTTGACTCTACCCTTGTGAAGTTTGAGCTAATGCTGCCACCTAGTGAGTGTACTTCAATTTGTGGCTCAATCTCACACATCAGTGCAGTGGTTCTCAGAAAATATGTATGAAACAAAGTAGAACATATATAATTTATTGGGTGCTGATGCTATCATGCTCATCTTTATTTTTAATGAGGGGAATCCTATAAAAAAAATGCATAAGTGTCAGTAAACTTAAACACATACTATTAAATTGTGTTAACTCTGATCTCTCTCTCCCATTCCTCCTCGCAGTATGGATGGCTATGCCAACACCGGTCCTCCTCCCCCTCCCCCTGCTCCTGTCATCCCTTCTGCTCAGACGGCCTTTGCCTCACCTCCCGGAGGTCCGATGCCTCCCGGGCCAATGGTTGGTGCTGCAGGCTACGCTCCGCCCCCGCCACCTGTATCTGGAGCCCAGGCTGCTCCACCTCCTCCTGGTCCTCCACCTCCTCCGCTTCCAGCTGGTGCCTCCCACTCCACAACCCACAAGATGTCCTCCGCCGCATCCACTGAGAGCACAGCAGTCAATGACGCCCGCAGCGATCTGCTGGCTGCTATACGTATGGGTAAGAACTGTGCCTGTATATACGTGTCCTTTTGTTATATGTTTATCTTATTTAGAAACATTTACATTTATTTGAACTTTTAATAGATTTGTTTCAAACAATCAGTAACGTGTAATGTGTTACAACTGAGCAGAATATTTTTGCTGTGGTTTAAAGGTTACAGTTAGCATGCTTGAAAAATTCTCATATATATGAGGTGCTTTAATACACAGCTTTGTCATTTTTTGGAATGTTTATCAAAGGATGAACCTCAAAAGATGCTTTTTACTAGTTTACTCGTTCTCCTATAACTTATGCAATAATTGTATCGTTAAAAAACACTTGGTATTTTTCTGCAGGCATCCAGCTGAAGAAGGTACAGGAGCAGCAGGAGCAGCAGGCTAAGAGAGAGCCAGTTGGAAACGACGTGGCCACCATCCTGTCGCGACGCATCGCTGTGGAATACTCCGATTCAGAGGACGACTCCGAGTTGGAGGAGAACGATTGGTCGGATTAACACACACGAAACATAGGCATATGCACACAAAAAGACACGCAGTTGGTCGATCTCACGCTCACCTGAAAGAATGCCCACTGTGCCACATTCACGGGTTGTCACAGACTTTGTTGCTGGAAACACACACACACACACTACACTTACACACAATCATACCCTGTGGGTTGATGTAAGCTGAATGGTCCAATACTGGAAATCTGGGGTTGTATTCGGTATGCGTAATCACTGTAAAGAGACTAATAATATAAAGTAATGCTGAGCACTCTGTGAAACAGTAAAACTGAGACTGATGATTATATTTCAAAGCATTGTGAATACAGTGGATGTTTCTCTACCTGTTATTACACTATAGACACCCTGTCAAGGTGTTTATTTTCAATGCGTTCTCATCCCAGGGCGTCAAATACTGGTGTCCTGTCAGATGGTGCTGGTGTCACAGGGATACACACAAAATGGCCTTTGGCATCTGTGCCTTAACACACTACCTGCAGCAATATCAGAGACCGAGAGATACCCGTCCTTGTTTTACAGCATTTTGTATTATTAGATAGTGATACTAGAAGAGGTGACAGGAAGGCAGGTAGAGAGATAAAGGTCGCTGCAGTCGCTGCAGCCATGGTACTTGGGTCACATGCACTGCCAACTACAGTCATGTGAAAGAATTAGGACACCCCATTGAATATTCAGTTCTTGATTAAGAAATGTTCATATATCGATGTCTAATCTTGCTTTTATTTATCTCTGGAAAAGAAAGGGATTTAATTGCAGGTAAACAAAAATTAACCTTGTTAGGACACCCTATCCCCTAATAGCTAGTGTAACCCCCTTTGGCTGCAATAACTTCAGTGAGACGCTTCTTGCAGCCATCTACCAGTCTCTGACATCGGTCTGAGAAAAGTTTGCCCCACTCCTCAATGCAGAATTTTTTCAGCTGTGAGATGTTTGAGGGGTTTCTTGCATGTACAGCCTGTTTCAAGTCACCCCACAGCATTTCAATGGGATTCAGATCTGGGCTTTGACTCTGCCATTCCAGGACTCTCCATTTCTTAGTTTTCAGCCAGTCCTTGTTGGATTTACTGGTATGTTTTGGGTCATTGTCATGTTGCAGGGTCCAGTTCTGCTTCAGCTTTAATTTTTTTTTACAGATGGTCTCACATGTTCCTCAAGCACCCTCTGATACACGGTAGAATTCATGGTGGATTCTATGATGGTGAGCTGGCCAGGTCCTGCTGTAGCAAAGCATCCCCAAACCATGACACTTCCAGTCTCTTTCTGTTTGTAGAGGCATGCACTTTCACATCAACAGTAGCAATAGCCTGCTGTAGGTCCTGTGATGACATTTTAGGGTTTTTGGAGACTTCTTTTAGCATCTTGCTGTCTGCTCTTGGGGTGAACTTGCTTGGACAGCCAGACCTAGGCACGTTGGCAGTTGTTTTGGATGTCCTCCACTTGTAGACTATTTTCCAGACAGTGGAATGGCTGATTTCAAATTCTTTTGAGATCTTTTTAAATTCCTTACCAGACTCATAAGCTGGTACAATCCTCTTTCTGAAGGCCTCAGACAGCTCTTTTGATCTCACCATGGTGTTCACTCTCACTTCAACAGTCAGGAGCACACCAAACTAAATGTCTGAGGTTTGAATAGGGCAAGCCTCCTTCAAAATGCTGAGCAATAATGTTCTAATTATGTGCACCTGATGTGATACACTTGTGTGTGATTTTTAGCCATTTTAAGTGGAAATAAATGTGGGGGAGTCTTAATTTATTTCTCACCAGAAATTGCATTTTTTTAGAATTACATTTTACAGAAAATTTTAAAAAGTCTTTTCTTCACTTTTAAGTGTTTATTTATATTACTTGAATCTTCCAGCATTGTTAAAATTGATATTAAATATCCATATGTCCAAATATGTTGAAAAAACACACAGGCTTTCATAGGGTGTCCTAATTTTTTCAC
>VUQI01028605.1:0-17313 GCA_015106735.1 Paratilapia polleni | reverse complement strand
TGATCAAAAGGCTCCTTCACTAGAATCAAGCCAGTAAAATAAATACCACAATGAACCAATTTTTATAAACACAGAGCCTTAAAAAAACCTTGGACAAACCAGTTGAAGAGGTGAAATGGAAAACAAATTCAGTTTGTCAGGAAGCAGAACTGCTGCTGGTGGAAAACTAGTTTTCTTGAAATGTTGGTTAATCAGTTAAAAGAAGCTGGAAGCTTTTGACACAACTTTTAAAGACTACAAACATACTGAATAATCACTAAGACCTTTGTTGCATGTCATTCTCCATCTCTCCACCCTATCCAATTAACATGCCCAATTACAAGATGTTTTTTTAAACCAAAAAACAGTCAGGACAGAGTGGGACCAGGGGAAATCAGAAATGAGTACACTGTTAAAATTTGGCTTAGAAAACATTTGACCCTATGTCCAAACACAGGTAGTATTTCATGATTAGTGGGCTGCACAACAGTCGGGGGCCTCAAGTGGTGGCCAAACATTTCATTGAGGCAGAGTTACCCCCTTTTCACACTATTCTGCTAAAGAAAGGCAATAAAGTTCTCCAAAATTACCAAATAAAAACAGAAAGATGAACAGAAATCCAAGCTTTACTTTGGCTCTTCTTATAATCATGTAATTATGCAAATGAGTTCTCTTGCGTTCAATAGTTCATTAGTTCAGTTAGTTCATTAGTACAGCGTCTAAGCATTACGATATCTGCTATAGCACCTGAATGGTTCTCCAGTTTTTAGAAAAAGTGTAATTTCTTTGAACCCATCCCCTATCAGAGGTCTGATTCTGCTCCTCTGGGCTGTGGAGTTCCTCAAGGATCTATTCTGGGGCTTCTTACATTCACCCTTTGTTTCATTGCTGTAATAATGATGTCAGGCTGTATGTATCTAATCTGTCTGTTTTACAACAATATCCCAATGAGATTGTGTAGCTTGGTTCAAATATTTGTTGGGTTTAATTTTCCTAGGGATGCTGAACCTGCATCCTGATGAAATTAACTAAATTTCCAAATCACCTCAGCCTTCTTAGTTTCTCTGATCTTAAAAAGATGGCCAAACTCATTTAGAGTGCTGGAAATTGTCTTTTGGCACAACTCAGTGGCTCTATATAAATTTCTGTTATTAGCCATACTAGGGCTAATAAACCAACAGATCATATGTAAAGCTTATAACAGATTCAATAAGGGGGGAGTAAAATATTTCCAATATTCCAACTTTCTTAAGAAAAAAATATACAAGTACTGTTCTGTATATATTTATATTTATATCATTCTTGGGAAATCAACAACCATGTTTTAGTCACATTAAACTGAAGGAGGACTGATCACACCATCTTACAAAGTGATCTACTACTGGACAGAGGGTCATCTGCATATCATAGGGCAGGCAGAAAATGACTGAATCATTTGCAAATTACTTAAAGCTCAGACCACTTTCAGTCATTTTTGTAAAGAACCAACAAGAGAAGACAAAATGCATCCTTGTGGTATCAATCATCTAGCAAACAGTGCTAAAATCTTAGATTAAAATCTGGACTAACATAATCTATAGATATTTTATCCCCTGGGTGAATTTTCTTAATGATTTTTAATGTTAAGTGTTACACCTCACTCAATATAGATATTGCAAAGAAAGAAACTAGACAACGGTATCATTTGAATATGTCAAAAAACAAATTGATATGATTGTCAGATTTAAACTGAAGCAGAGTGGACCCAGCACAGAACCCTGTGGCATTCCTGTTTAAATTCAACATTTCATTGTTAATGACACCACACAAAGACAGGATCTGCTACACTTAACTGACAAATATTTTAATGCTGCACTTCACCACAGTTTATGGCTGTTAATAAAATAAGTGAACCAAATGTGTAAACCCCAAAAGTGTAACAGCAAACATTTCCCTCAACTTTAGATAAAAGGTTTTCAGATGTTTTCTCTCACATTTCTAATAACCTCAGTTCACTGTTTCAGTTGTAGCACTGTACTTAATGATGGTTCGAGCTCAATTGTCACAACTCAGTCACAATGTTAAAATCATAAGAGTTAAAGATTGGGCTCAAAGATTTCATGAAGACAAAATGCACCACGTTTTTCACACTTCACATATTAACACTTCATCTCAGACTTTCAGTAACCGCTGCATTTTAAAACAAACACCTGTAAGTCAGCATACCTGTGAAGCTTTGATGTTTCCAGAAGTAAAGCCCAACTTTTCATTATGTTTGGTTGATCTGCTGGTGGTGCTGGGCATGGGTTCATACTTCAAGACAGACTGATACTCAAGTCATGTTCAGTTCAGATGTAACTCAGAACCAAAGCTGTTACATTTTGCACTTCACAGTGAACATTTAACCAATTCATGAACAAACATCTGCAAACAAACTGAGACAGAGAATGTGAGGGGAAAAAACCTTTAGAAAAAGTTTAGAAACACCCAAACATTAATAGTGAAACTGTTTATCTTTGTGACATGATTTGAAAACAATGCAACCAAAAACCCTTAAATGATCATTTTATTAAATGCAGTGGACTAAACCAAACAATTTTGCAGTGATTAAGATTTATAAAAAAGTATCGTGTCTATGCACAGTTTTAGAAACCTGATGAAAATAATGCATATTTGCATTTCTATCTTTGAGTGTTTTAGTCATGAATCTACAGTTTTATGCCTGTGACCTCAGCACCCACTCGTTTACAGTGTTTACAGCAACCTTATCAAGACAGCAAACAGGCATTCAGTGAGTCCAACATCAAGATAAGACTGAACAACAGTTCATTAAAAACCAACACTTGATCAAATCTCTTTAAAAGCACCCAGAAATTAAGTGTTAAAGCTGCATTAAACTGAATCAACATCTTAGCAGACACTGTTTGAGTGACATGTTTCACAGCATAAATATGATTGTTATTAAAATGTAGTTTAAGGTTTCTCATTGTCTCAAACAAAAGTGCATCAAATCAGCCCTTTGACATTTCTTCAGTTTCAGTTGGTTTTTGACCCCCAGTTAAAAATTCACTCCACATTCACACAGATTTACTCCATCCTGCTGTTTTCACACAAGAAACACAACCAAACTCTGCTTAAACATATTGGAAAAAAGGACTTGTTTACCTCATTAAGTCTTAATCCACGGTTTACATGAAATCAGTCCCAAATTCTGCTGCATGTTTACCACACGTACCACCTCATATGTTCATTTTGGCTGCTCTGACCATCAAAATTAAACAAACTTATTCCAGATATTTCATTTTTCCTTTCTGAAAAAAGCCCTGGACTTGAAATACTAAAAAAATACAAACCAAACACAACACAAATTAAAAAAAAAAAGACACAAAAACAAAACCAACAGGACAACACCCAGAAAAATAAGGTCACACACACCAAAAACAATATAAAAACATAGATAATAACACTGATTTTAGAGGTCACCGTTAAAAACTGTACGAACTGATGAGACACCAAAGTTTCCCTCCCCTCCGTCTCTAATAACTATGGTAAGCGTCAGTCCTGGAACCATATTTTTCAATATCTTTATCATTTTTGAACTGTGAAACACTTTGAACCTGGTTTGAGAACCACAGACTAAAACATCTTGTTTGAGGAGGTGAGGTGATCGGATATCTCAGATTTCTGTCAGTTTGTTGTTGGTTCATCAATAAGAATGCACAACTACTAAGATTCATTTTTTTTTAACTTGGTGGAGAGCTGGAACACGGCCGTGGAAAGAATACTTTTATAAAATATGCACCTTACAGATTTTTATTATTATTTCATCACCTTATCCAACTAAGAGTCTCAGTGAGAATAAAAATCTCTTTTTTAAGAGTGACCTGACCAATTTGGAGGCAGACGCTTAAAACACACACACACAAATACAAACAAATATGACTGTGACACATGACACACAAGTCAACACAACATCCAGGATCGTAAAAGGCAATTAAGATCAAAACTGGTTCAGTTTCAGTGTAAGGTTAACTTTGACAGTACCATTTTTCTCAAAACCCCAAAGTAACCTGCTGTGACAGTTTCAGGCCCTGCTGCAGATTATAAGCATATTTAAGATTTTTGGGGGACAGACGTTTGTTAAGAAAAAAAAAACAAAAAAACCTGTGGGCATGAAGGTTTTGCTGAGTTTAGTTTGTATCTTGAATCTTGTATTGAACTTAACCTCTCTCTGCAGCAGGCACCATTTCCTCAAGTATTCCCCCGATCTAAAGCTAAATTACTTCTTATGGAAATATCACAGAACCACAGTTAACAGCTTAAACTGAAGAGAACACCTGAATGCTTAAATCTACAAGAAACATCTGCTTCATTAATTCACCTCCATGAAAACGTAGAACACTGATTAAATTCACCCATATTTAGTTTGTTTTTCAGTGAACAGGCCCAAACATAAAGAAAACCCTTTAAAATGTTCACTTCTTGTCAATAAGTGAACCACATTTCAGTCGGTGTATAAACATACTGATGCTTGACTCACATGTAATGGACGTGTTGTAATGAAAATAAATTGGGGGGATTGTAAAATAATTATATTACAGAGCACTCTTAATTAAAGGAGAGCTGCTTTTGCATGAGACTGACCTCATTTTAGGTTAATGAGAAACTTATTCCACATGTAAACAATCTGTAGACACCCACACAGTAGGGGGTGCTGTGGAAAGAGGTTGAATAACAAATCTGAATTACACTCTACTTTTAAATATCATGAGATCATTGTCTTAGGTGTTAAACCTGAAGACGTGTTAAGACCAACACTGCAGGTCACATAAAACAAAAAACTGAAAAAAATAATAGAACCACATCATCTGCATACATCTTCATCTTCAGTAACACACCTAGGGCCACACATCCTAACAATGGTAACACCCCATCCGGCATAAGAGGATGGAGTAGTGTTATTTCAGTGTTCTTTACTGGATCTGAATGTTAATTCCACCAAAGGTAATGAAGAACAGCAACAGGAGGATTATCCTGAATAAGTAAAACCATTTTTCCTGTGAAATCCTGTCTGCTGGAGTTGGCTGGTTCCCCTTCCTCACCACTCTGCCATAACATCACCACCCATTTACATTTTTTAACCTCTTCCTGCAGCAGTTTTTTATTCCCACTGCCTCCATTTAATGTTTCATAACCTTTCAATTAAACGAAAGAAGACACTTTCGTGTATGTGGAAATTTACAGGAACAATGTACTTCACTTATATACCTCCATGAAAATGCAAAATGCTGAACACCACCATTATAACTGTGTTTTTAAAACAGGAAACTTACTAAACATGAATTATAAAAACCCTTAATAAGAAGTGACATTTTACTTACATAAATGGTCCAAATTTCCTTTTTCCTGTTGATATGTAAAAGTTCTCATTTACACACAGTTAATTTGGTTGTAATGAAACTCAAAGAAGGATGTACGATACTACAAAGTAACAGCAAGACTGTTAAACTTCTAATTTCAGTTTTGTAGCTTGAAAGTTTCTAATACCTGGAAACTATTTTTGTGTGATGCAAATCTCGGTTTTGTTTAATTTACTCCACATGTAAACAGCACTCAGCAGGGGGCGCTGTAGAAAGAGGTTAACTCATCTACTTTCTTTACCTTTAAATATTCTGACAGGATTCTTTTAGGCGTTAAACCCGAAGATAAAATAAATCTGCAGAAACAGAACCACATCATCTGCATACATGTTCATCATCATTAACAGACCAAGCATGAACAGCCCTGAAAGAAGACCAAACATCCTAAAAACTGTTACTCCATCCTAATATAGAAGGTCAGATGCAGCTGTGACACATCTGCATATGTAAAAAACATACACTGATATTTATTCAAAAAAAAAAAACAGCTCCTTGTTTAAACCAAACTGAGCTGTGATCATCTGAGTTTAAATCAGGTTTAAGTTTGGTATTTGGATCCAGAACTCAGCAGCATCTCAGGTTCAGCTAACTTTGTGATCATTATCTATAATTATTTCATTTGTAAATTAAATGGGAGGGAGGAAATGAGGAGGGTAAAAAGGGAAGGAAAGAAGGGGACACTAGGACAAAAGAAGGAAAGGGAAGGAAAGAAAGGATAAAAAAAGGAGAGAGGAAAAGAAGGAAGAAATTCTGAGACTTAAAATTATCACAAAATCTTCAGCCTCTTGTGTTTGCCTGACAGATCACTATTGGTCAGATACAGCTGTAATCTGCATATTTTAATAAACAGCAAAGATATTTGGGTGTTCATTAATACTTTTTTCCATCATCAAACTCAAACACGTGCCTGTTCAACCCAAACTGAGCCGTGATCACCTGCTTTAAGTTAGTTTGAAGTTTGGATTTCAGATTCCAGACTCTGAATTCAGCTGCATCTTTTCTCAGGTTCAGCCGGTGTTAAATTTCTCTTCATAACTATGATCACAACATATGAAAATTGAATTCTTATGGTAATATTTGGCATGAAATTTAACCTAATAAGACAGGAGACAGTTTGCGAGGTAAAGATAGAGACAGGGGGGATGAAAAGATGGGAAAAGGGAGGATTAAAATGGGGGAGAAAGGCTAGAAGAAAAGGAGAGAGGGAAACTTCAGAGATCTAAAAGATTCACAAAATAAAACCTAACTTTGCTGATTATTAGTCAGATACAGCTGTGACACATCTGCATATCTGAATAAAGGGTACAGATTTTTTGGTATTTTTTAAAAAGCCAAGTTCGAATTTCAGACCAAACTCTGAATTTAGCCTGTTTTAAATTTGTGATCATTACCTACAGTTATAACACAGGTGAATTAAATATTTAATGTATTGTTTAGACTATAATTTAACCTGTGAAGGCAGCACAACATTTGGAAGGTAGAGGATGGAAAGAAAGGAAAGGCAAGGAGGGGATTAAAGATGGGAAGAAAGGAGAGAGGAGAGGAGGACTTTCTGAGATTTAAAATTTTGTTTGCCTGACAGCAAGCAGTCAGATTTCAAACACTTATTTTAATCACAGAACAGACCTAAAACACCTGTTAGTTTAGACAAAACTCAGCTCCTGTTCCCATGTTTAGTGTTCACACCCAGACTCTGAATTCAGCAGCAGACTCTTTCTGGTTTGGCCTGTGTTGACTTTCTGTTCATAAATTCTAATAAATTAATTGTATGTACACATGTAGGGTAAAATCTGTCATGTTAAGGGAGGGAAACTATTTAGAAGGTAGAGAGGGAGGCAGAAAGGATGAAAGGAAGGGTTAAAGAGAGAAGAGGAAAGGGAGGAAGTGCGGAAGAAGAGGGTGGAAAGGAAGGAAGACTTTCTGAGATTTCAAATAATATTTTAAAATTTTACCCTAATTTTGTTTGTCCACTTATTGGTCAGATACAGCTGTGAGACATCTGCATATTTGAACAAGAAACAGATGTTTTTGGATTTATCAAAATCCAAGCTTGGATTTCAGATGTAGACTGAATTCAGCAGCAGCTCCTCTCTGGTTCAACCTGCTTTGACTTTGTGTTCAAACCTAATCGTCACATCGGACAAATTAAATATTTTGTGATTTTTAATTTATAATTTAACTGAACAAGGCATGAGACCATTTGGAAAGTAAAGAGAGAGGCAAGAAGAGAGAAAAGAGGACTGGAGTGGGAGGAAAGGGGGGATTAAAGAGGGGAAGAAAAGGAGAGAGGAAAGGGAGGAAAACTTCCTGAGATTTAAAATTTTCACATCATATTTAATTTTGTTTGCTTGACAAATTAAGTTGGAGATCATCAAAAACTTCTTTTAGCAGTCAAATAGAAGTGAAACAGCTGCATATTAAACCCAAACTGAGCCTGAGTTTAAGGTTTGGATTTCAGGAATTCAGCAGCATCTTCTTTCTGATTCAACCTGTTTAACTTTGTTCATGATCTGTGTAGATTTAATATTTCATGTACTGCAGCTAATAATGCAGGAGAGCCTTTGGAAGGTTTAAGGGAGGGTGAAAGATTGGAGGGAAGAAGAAGGGATTAAGGAAAGAGGGAGACAAAAGGAAGGAGGTGAGGAAGGGAGAATGGGGAGGGAAGGGTGGATTAAAGGACAGGTAAGAAAGGGGGAAGGAAAGGAGAAAAAAATGTGAATATTATTCCTTTTATCCACTCTTGTTCTTCAGCCCAATTTATATTTTTCACCAATACAAACAGGAAGTGTAGTTAGGTAAAACCTTCTTTTGGACAGCAGTTTAAACCATTTTAAATTCCTTCCATAAAAAATGGCAAAATGAAAATGATAAAACCCAGAAACCTGCAGGTGTGTGTTTGTTCTCTCAGCTGCACAACAGCTGGAAGGACAAATAAAGGAAACCAAAAACCAGGCTGATGTTAGAGGAGGTGGGGGAATAATGTGATGCTTTCAGAGGAAAAGCTCTTTAAATGGTGCAAACAGGTTCAAACAGTATTTATTTTACTGTTTTAAATCATTTGCATTTACAGTGGTGGAAAGTAACAGGCTCCATTTACTCCAGTTTAAAGCTACTTAGCTGCTAAGTTTCTGTGATATGATGAAGTGATTATAACTTAACTAATTAATAAATTTTAGGCTTTTAACCTCTGACAAAAAATATTAATTATAAAGATACAGGGTGATCAAATTTGGATCTGTACATTTTTCTATAAAATATTTAAATCTTACTTGACTGCACTAAATATACATGTAGATAGATAGATAGACTTCCTGTATATGACAAAATGTAAGGTTCCAAAATTTTAAGCTCAGACAAGAACAAAGCAGGGGGGCAGGGGGCGGGGCCACAGGAAATCAAACGGCTTGATCAGAAATAGATCCGGTGTAGAAAACTGAAATCATTGGTTGGCTGGTTTGGACCTGTGCCTTCATACAGATGTTTTTCAGGACAAAAAGGTTGAGGCAGAGCTCAAACTTTGTTTTGTTCTGAATAACAGTTTTACAAAGTACAGAAAGAAGTATTTAGACTCTTTACTTAAGCAAAAGTACTAAGTACACTTTTCAGAATCATATACAAATTAATACTGGATCATAATTATTGATTTATTGATGTGTATATCACTTTATTATAGATCAGTAGCTTTATCTATAATATTGCAATTAATCTGCAAAATAATAAGTAGCTCAAGCTTTAAAATAAATAATATGGAGTACGAAGTACAATAATTGTATCCAAAATATAGTGGAGTAAAAGCAGAAAGCAGCATAACATGGAAATACTTCAATAAAATACAAGTACATTAAACCTGAGTAAAGTACTGCGTACTACTGAGATCATATTACTAAATTTATAGTTTAAGACCTGCAGAATAATAAAACCTTTCAAATAAATGGTGTGGAGTGCAAAGTGCAATATTTACACCCAAAACACAGTAGAGTAGAAGTAGAAAGCAGCATAACATAGAAATACTTCAATAAAGTAGATTACAACTCGAGTAAATGTACTCAGTTGCA
Source organism: Paratilapia polleni (assembly GCA_015106735.1). Lineage (NCBI taxonomy): Eukaryota > Metazoa > Chordata > Actinopteri > Cichliformes > Cichlidae > Paratilapia > Paratilapia polleni. The sequence goes on along the minus strand of VUQI01028605.1, from coordinate 7,880 downwards.
TTCCACCACTGCTCCTATTCATGCTCTCATTCACTGTAAGATTAACAGGACTCTAGTCTAATGGTATCACACTACTCTGAATCTGCATGCTGTAGGGGGACTGATGTGAAGATTAGATTCTATTTAAATCTAATGCACAGTTAAAGGTGCAGGAACTGGAATAAAACACATCACACAGACGCACAGGAATCAATCACTCCAAAGTCGGAAGGTATGTAAGCTTTCAGGACAAAAACAAAGAGGAAGTACACCTACAGTATGTAAGATCTGACGTCACAGCAGAGCAGGTGGGTGCAATAACATTTACAGACACCGGGTGGCAGCTTTCAGCAGCTTCATAATGACACCATCAGCCAAAGTGACCCTCTGCATGCTGCCTTTTCTGCAGCAACGCCATAAACAGCCTTAAAGAGAGACATCGTGCCAAATTTACCAGCCAGCATGTACGAGTTTTCATCCCACTCAGTAAATGAAAGTGGGATATCTCAGAAACAATCAGAATCAGACTCTTTTTCTGCATTACGTGATGTCAAAATCCACAGTGTGAACCAAACAACCTGACAGACATCATCAGCGTGTGTGAGGTGTTTGATGACAGACCCACAAACCATGATTCACATCAACTTAACAGCGATCACACAACATCAGCACACATTAAACAAAGGAGGAAACAAACCATCAAACTCCATTTTTCACAGGAAAAGATCTGATACACAAACCTAGATTTTACTCATGCTCATGTCTGAAGCAGAAAAACCAGGAGCCTCTTTTGTGATGTTTCATCATTTTCATGTCAAAAGCCTCAGTTAAACATAAAAAGAGGAGCTATGCTTGTTCTCTTTCTTTAATTTTTCCTTTTTTTTTCTTTACCTGTTCCTTTGTTCTTTAACTGTTCCAGTTTTATCAGGATGTTTTCTCCAGCTCTGTGGACACATGCTAAGTGAGGCTGCAGGCCTTTAGTTTTCCACACTGATTAGTTCACCAGTTTGATCTTAAATAACCAGCGCGGATGAAACAGATGGAGGCTTTGGTGAAATACCACAGACTAAAAATCCATTTGAACACAAACAAATGACGTTTTTATCCTCTAACTTCAAGTCTGCATTGTGGACATCTCACCATGTTTCTCAGTGTTTAAAGTTTGGGTTTTTATTTTTGTTTTTGATCATAGTTCTGTTTCTGCATTTTTAGATGAAGATTTCAGCATGTTTTTGTGTCTTTAAGAAAAAAAAACATGTTCATAAAATACAAAGTTAAAAATAATCTTACCTTGACTACACCTGGAAAATCCTGTATGTAAATTTCTTCTGTGGAAAAAAGTGACTACACCTTCAGCATCAGAAGCTGTTAGTGCTCCTTTTCCGGAAAAAAAAAAACTTGCTGTATAACTGTCCCCCAGTCTGACATCTTTGCTGACATTTTTCCATTTAAACTATTTTTATTGCAAGATGCAACCACAGAAGTCCTTTTTTTTGGGCAGCAAAGGCTTTTCCAGCTGATCTGTAGTGCAGAGGAACCTTGGAGGGGACACTGGCCGAGGCTGTAGGTCTGCAATGATCCAAACTGTTTAGTTTACCAGCTTTACCCTTAATAACACTAATAAAACAGAATAAAGTCTGATCAAATATCAGCCGGTGACTCAAATGTCTAGCTGAGAATACACATTTACCTTGAAGGCTCCAGCATGAACGATTTATGGAATAAACAACACATCATTTAACGGCGTATTAAGTTGTGCTTTCCTTTTTTTTTTAAAATCGCAGTTTTGTTTATATATGTTTAAATGAAAATATCCAACATGTTTTGTCATTACTGGGATGTCCTTGTAAAATATTGATGTAAATTAAGATTTACTGAGTTTGTGATAATAGTCCAATAACATCTACAGATGATAAATAACAGTATATGCTACATAACGACTACTATTCTTTTTGTCAAATTTAAGGTGAAAACATTAAATAGCTCACATGAAAATTTACTTTCAGTTGATCCTCTTTGAATCAGTGTCTTCAGATAAATCTGATGAATTAAAAAAAAAAAAAAACACCAAAAGGGAAGTTTGCCTTTTCAGTTTTTTATTTATCAGAAATATTTACAGATCTTCTGTGGAAAAATGTAACTATGCCTTTGACATCAGAAGCTACAACTGCACCCACTAGCAGAAAAAATTCTATTGTGGACATTTTGTATAATTATCCAGTCTCTAAAAATCAATTTGCTTTCATTTTTATCTCTCTGGCATGAAAAAATGTTTATTTTGCAAGATTTTTAAGAGTTTTCTTGCATGCTCTGCCTGTTTTTACCTCTTTTTGGACAGCAAAAGCCTTACAAAACAATCTGTGAACCCATCTACTTGGACACCATTAGCTGCGAAGTTACCTGAAGGTCCTGTGATGAAATTTGGAGTTTTGTTGAAACTTGTTTTTGCATCAAATCCTCTGCTCTTGAATTTAGATTTTCTGGGGCAGGCAGTCCTGAACACTTTAGTACTTATTTTAAAAATCTAACCAGGTTTGTTTTCAGTGCTGTAAACACTCTGATAAAGACTCTCAGCTCCGTTGAGCTTTGTACTCTTAACTCTCAGTAATGACTTCATGAACATCTTCACAAATAACCTTTACAGAAAAACTGCCTCATTCTTTCCACAATTTTTACATTTTCCAATCAAGTTAAAGGATGATGAAATAGGAGGTCACGATTCTAAGTTCTTAAAAACCACAAAATAATTTTAGAGGCACAACTCCAATTTAAAGAAGATTTCCAACTTTTAAGACACATCCCCACTGAGGCAGCCCAGATGTTTTTTCATCCTGTGATATTTATCTTTTTTATACTGTATGATAATATGGGAAATGAGTGTCATCACTTGGCAGCCAACTTAAAACTCATCCAGGCACTTGTTTGTTCAGTTATTTTAAAGCATTTTGTAAATTAACTTTAACTTCAGTGCTCACAGGACAAAGCTGCATATGTAGAATCATCAGTTATGATAAAACCAACTTAAATGTTTCCCCAAAATAAGACTCAAAGAAAGGTTGTTTTTTTTTTGTTTTTTTCACCTGAACTTTTTACTTCCACCAACATCTTTACCATCACTGAACTCTCCAGTCTCTGAGGTGGGCTCAAACATCGCCAGTGACAGTCAGACATCTCATATCCTTAAACAGTTAGGCTCTGAAGATAAGGGATAAAAAAAAAAAGCTGTTACTAAAACATTTTATTTGTTTGTGTTTTCTTAAATGAGTCTTTAAATGGTCTCCAGGTCCTCTTTCTAAAAGCATCCAGAGTAAACTAGGAGCATGGTGAATGTAAAACACCACATCTGAGATCTAAATTTGGCACTGTCCATACAGACCTGTCACCTCTGGAACACATTACAGATGTTAAATCTTTCACAGTAAAGGTGATTGTTGGCTGAAAGCTCAGAGCCGCTGTTTTAATTCACTCACATTTTTCTAAATTACATTTTAGTCAATATTATTCTGTGTCTGTGTGGTTCTGTAAAGGGACAGGAGTTGGAAATTAGCAACGGCTCTAAACTCTGTGCAGCTCATCAGTTTCATATCCTGTATTGGAACAATGTTAAACTGCATCGTTCCTATCAAACAAAATGAAGTTTAAAAACTGTCACAAATGTATGATTATTGAAGCTTTGGACCTGATTTATATTTAACACTGCTTCACTCCCTTTGATCTCTGAACTAAATTCAGCTACTTATCTAAACCACATTTAATTAGATTTGATCCAGATTGTTCAAAAAAGTTTTACCTTTAATTAACACCTCCATGTTAAATGGGATCAGTTTAAGCTACAAACTGCAGGTTTTTCAGCGGCACATATTTAGAGAGCAGTGCAGCCAGTGGCTTTTTTTTTTTTAATTAAAAACAAATCAAATGAGACAAAACTGCAGAACTTCATGAACTTTACATTTAACATTAACATTTATGTCTGCACTGTTTCTGAATAAAGCTCCTTATTTTAAATTCCTGTTTAAATATGCTTAAAATTATAGTTTAAAATCTTCTAAGTGAACTGAAGCTATCAACAAAATGAAGAAACGGCTACGACCTTATGTCCAAATCATCTTTGTATTTAACCTGAACTGGATTACACTTTCATGTAATATCAATATGTACCACAAGACGGAGCAATGAGTCAGTGTAACCTTTATTTAACCAGGTGAGTCAGTACACAGAGTGATCTGGGAAAAGGTGAAGTGTCTTAAAGAAATTGGAGGTTCGGCTAAAATGAAATATCAAAATCTAAAAGAACAGCAGCACACAGAATTTATTCAAACTGCCCACTGGTAAAACACTGCCCCCTGCTGGTTAAAGTTTTAGTACAAATTAGCAGAGGGTAATCAGAAGTACCTGGGAGGAGCCACAAATACCTGCAGGGGTTGTGTCGTCTGCTGTGGTGAATAAAGGAGCAGCTGAAATAAGCTTTAATTAGACTATTCTGCAGCATCAAGTCCAATTATTTTAAAATAATAAAACTACATAAATGCAATAACATCTGCATTCAAATTTCATTTACCAGCTGTTTTATATTTCCTAAATTATGGGATAAATATTTATCTTATAACCAGCAGCTCTTCTTTTTCCACGAGACTGAAATCAAGTATGAAAAGGACGGAAAATTTTTTTCATTAATGGAATCTCCTTTAATAATTCACTGTTTCAAAGAGGATCAATTTGTTTGCTTCTTCAAATATGCTGAAAAATATATATTTTTTTAAATCACTGCAGCACTTAAAGTTAAGACTTTTATTTGTAATTGAGTATTTTTTCCCTTTTTTGGCTCAGTCAGCATTATGGATTAAACAAAGACAAATCTGTGTTCACTGAGGGTCTTTAAAGAATCCAGTTTCTGCTTCCTGTCGGTTTTATTGTTCCTTACTCTCACACTCGGTCATTGTAAGTGTAACATTTGAAGTTCAGCTCTTTGTACAGGGATCCAGTTCTCCCAGTTTGGACATGTGACCACATTAATTGTCCACTTTGAATCCAAGTTAAATTTGGACCTCAGAGATTCTGATAGTTTCCTCCATTTCTGCAGAAAAACTGTTTTAAACAATTTAATAGAAAATGACTTAAAGTGTAAGTTCTGTCATTGATTTGAATAAATCGTGATTAATAATTTACTGTTTCAAAGAGGATCAACTGATACTTCTTCAAATAAAATACTTTCATATTTCTGCAGAATTTAAAGTCATTTGTAACCAAGCATCCTCCCCATTTCCCCCCTATGGTGGCATTATGCCTTCAGTTTCAGTGATATTAAACTCATTGTTTCCATGACTCTTATGCTTTTATTAAAAAATTGTGTCTTAAAAGTCAAACCAGAGATGAAGTCCTACATAGAGCTGCCATATACACCTCAGTGTCTGCTTTTTATTTCTTAAGAGCCCATCCCTGTTAAATAAATACAAAAAATACAAAATTATTGTTTTTTGTTGTTTAATTTTAAGTTTTCAAAAAACCAAAATGTTGAAAATTGCTCTGTAGAAGAAAGGAACCACCAACATTTACATAAAAATTCAGCTCTTTGTACATGAATCCAATCCAAGTTACCCTTAAACCTCAGACTGTGCAGAAAAAGGTCCTTTCATTGATTTCTTGGAGTCCGTTTAAAGTCACACCATCAAAAAAGGAATCCAGACTCTGGTTTCCCCTCCTTCATACTGCACAAACAGGGTGTCCCTCAGCAGTTTTTAGCTCTCATCCCACATATTAGAACAACATTTAACCCTCATTGTGCTTTTACCCAGTTATGGCTGTGAAGAAGGAAAGGCTGTCAGCGTAGGTCAGTGCAGGTTCAGCTCACCACCTTTTGCTGCCTGCAAATCACCACAAAGTCACAAGCTATGCCGATTTCAGTGGAATGATGGAAACCGCCTCAAAGAAAAACAAATGCAGCAGTAATGAAACATGGAATACGTGGAAGGTGATTCTCAGACAGTTTGACCTTTTTTGCAGTTTCCAGTCAGAAGAAACCTCAAATACAAGCACCAATCTGAGGATGCAGCCCTAAAAAAAAGATGATAAGCAGACAAAAGAGCAGCTCAAACAACTTTCAGTTATAAGGACAGAAAACGGGTGCAAACCTTCAGAGACTTCAGCTTCTTTTTAATGATTATGGTCTTTAGAGAACTGGGAAAGCTGCATTCAGTTAAATTGATCTGCCCTTTACTTTTATGATTTCTTCAACTGGATCAAATGTGCAGATATTTTACTGGTTAGAGTCTTTTGGTTTTTCTTTATTGTTTAGAAACATCATCGACCTGCAGGTGAGCCTGTATGACCAAATCTGACCGACTTACACACCGGACCCAAGTGTTAATTTGCACTGTAGCCTTTTTAATTTAAACATGATCGATGCCAAACGGATGATCCAAAGTTTGTGGGGGCTTGTTTTTGAGTACAAAGCATTAGTAAAGTGTCCCACATTTAGTCTGCTGGGGGCTGGTCTGGCTCATGAATACAAATAGAAGCAGATGTGAGGATTTGCTGACACCTGCTGTTGTATTGTAGTTTGCACACACTTGGCCTCACAGCTGGTTGTATCTGCACTCTCACACACATTACAGACAAAATACCCCATCCTACTGTATCTGTGACGTATAAGTATTTTACAAAATATTCAACAGGACATTAAGATGCTTTTAACTGCTAAAAATCTCTGAAAAGTGTTTTTTGCTCTTTTTGTGCTGAAACTTTTCTCCAACAGGTGAGTCTTTTTTTTTGTTATTTGAATAAACCTTTATTTCAGCATTCTCTGTAACTCCGCCCTCTCAAACAGCTGGATTTGTTGCACTCCCAAACACATTAGAGCCTGAATATTCATTTTAGTTTCATATTTGACAATTTGGGAACTCCCCGTTTTATATTTACCATAAAAGTACAATTTAATATCTATAATAAGCAGAAGATCATGGAAGGTAGCAGAAATTTTTCCATTTAGGTGTTCGTTTCCATCCGGTTAGTCCGGGCTCAAACTAAACTGTCCGGAGTATTTTACTCTCAGTGGTCCAGAAAAAGTTTTCTCCAGGTGAGACTTTATTTTTTTTTATTTAGTTTTTTAAATCCAGCAGCTTGACTTTGTTGTTCACATAAACCCTGATTTGATTTGTGATGCTGAGCGCTCAGAGCTAAACAGATCATCGCTTCTCTTTGCAGACATGAGAGTTTTGGTCCTCTGCTCAGTGAGGAAACTTCCAGATCATCCAGCAGAGTGATAACAGTGAGTGGGAGGGTTCATCGTCATGTTCAGAGGATTGCTCTAGAAATATTCTAGAAGGTAACTGCAGTTATTATCTAATCATATTTGAGCAGCGGGATGTTTGTTGGTCAGGGTTCAAATGAAATATCTGAATTAAATTTATATTTTTTGTGAAATGTTTGCTCTGTGGGGCAGAAAGTCCCGTCAGCCTGCAGGGGACTCACATCCTTTTAATTCCAACAACAACTTTTCTTGTTCACATAAATCCTGATTAGTTTATTCCAAAAGCCTTCAGATATTTAAAAGCCGTTTTTACCCAGGAATTTGGTCCTCTGCTCAGTGAGGAAACTTCCAGATGATCCAGCAGAGTGATAACAGTGAGTGGGAGGGTTCATCGTCATGTTCAGAGGATTGTTCTAGAAACATTCAGCTCTGTTACAGCTAAAGAGGCTGATTTTTTAAAAAATGTTTTTAAGTTAATTTTAAGACTTTTCTGTTTGATTTTCCACCAAAATCTCCTGATCTTAAACTAATTTAACCATTTTCCTGTTTTTTTTTCTGCACTCATGCAGTTTTCTGTTTCACTTCCCGTCTCATATTGTTTTTATTTCCTGCCTTTACACTTTTTTTTTTTTTTTTTTTTTTTTTTTATTCTCAC
>VUQI01028604.1:0-14145 GCA_015106735.1 Paratilapia polleni | reverse complement strand
GGTTATTCCACCAAATATTGATTTCTGAACACTTCCTAAATTAAAACATTTGTAATGTGTTGTTTAAAAATGAATATGAACTTGTTTTTTTTGCATTATTTGAGGTCTGAAAACACTGGACCTTTTTTGGTATTTTGACCATTTTTCATTTTCTACAAATAAATGCTCTAAATGAAAATATTTGTATTTGGAATTTGGGAGTTATGTTGTCAGTAGTTTATAGAATAAAACAAAAATGTTCATTTTACTCAAACATATACCTATAAATAGCAAAATCAGAGAAACTGATCATTTTGCAGTGGTCTCTTAATTTTTTCCGGAGCTGTATAGTTACTGCAATAAGCAGAACTGGGAAAAAATATTATAATGGTCAGTTAAACAAGTTATCATCAGGACTTCAGGGTCAGGAGTGCTGAAACTGCTGTTTCATGTTATATGATTATTTAATTATCACATAATCAATTACGTGCCTTTATTTAGACATAGATGTGTTTGTGGTTTTCTTTTAATGTTTTTAAAAGCCATCATCCTGCCTCTTTGGCTTAACCTGGCACATTTGCATGATGGGTTAAAGCTCCAGCAACACTTGCAGTAAGTAGAAAGGTTTTCTTATCTGACTGTCTTGGGCCACAAGCTGAAACATGTGGCTGAAATAATAAAGTCGTTCCCTGTACTGCAAGTGTTGCTGGAGCTTTATTGTCCTCTCTGTGCAGACTGGAAGCAGGTGAAGTTGTGCCAGAAACCTCCACTCTGTTTCTATGTGATGGATGATAGATTCATTTGTGTTCTCCCTTTTTTTTTTATTAAATAAACATAACCTTCAAATCTTTCATGTATTTGTGATGCGTGCCACAGAGGAAGTCAGTGCGACTCTGATTTGTCCTCCCCTGCCGTTAATATTAGAACAGGAGCTGCATTAAAAAGTGAGATCATCTTTCAAGTGATGAATGCCCGAAGTCAGCTTAATGCAGCTCTACGTTACTGTGCACTGCTCCCGTCTCTACGTATTGATTAACCACCAGCAGCAGCAGCAGCAAACGTCCATGTGCTGCATGCTAATCACGCACCACGGGAACTGGACTGACTGCAGCTGAAGGTAAACAGGCAGATGTAGGTTATTCCATCACGCTCCCTATCAGTGGTGGGAAAGCGACCTCGCTCTCATAGGGAGAAGCGCTCCCTGAGGACGGTTTATCCCCGAGACCTGCGGGAATCAGCATCGAGTGGTTTCAGGCTCAAAGCGAAACCACACACACGAACACACACATCAGGTGGAATATACGAGGAAATTTATCTTCTTACAGAAGCAAGAAGACTCAACCTACCACTTTATAAAACTGCAGTCAGATAAGTGTTTATATATGATAACACCATAATATCAGATGTTCTCTATTCTTCTTTATTATTAAAGCTTATGCGTTTCTGGAGTGTCTGTACTTCTACTGATAAGATGAGTTAAACACAATTAGGCCATGAGATTTCATAAAAGGGAGTCTTGGAGTTTTTTTTTTATTATAAAGTCACCTCAAACCAAAATATTTGAATCCAGGAAGCGCTCAAAACTGCTCAGCAGTTCATGATCCTTTACTGGGGTTATTCCAAGAAAGAAGTAAATCATATGGCACTGATTAGTAATACATATTTAAGTCCAATTAATTAGGTAATATTACCAAACTAATAGCTACTAAACTAGAGAGGGGATTGACCGATAACTAGAGCTGAGTTTTTCATTATTACTGCAAAAGTATATCTGTTACTAATAACTGATCCTTGCCCTAAAATAAGCAGACATTCCACCCTTAACTTCAGACCTTGCTCAGGAGGTCAGCTGACACTACGAAGATGTGTCATTTGTCAACAGGAAACCAAACATTACAGCACATATGGAGGGTAAAGATAACCGACTAAACACTGCACTCATATTTAGTGGGGTTTGTTTCGTCCAGTTCTATTTTACTGAGCTATTTAAACCATGTTATTGCAGGTTGTGTTTAATGCTTTTGGCTGCCGTAACACAGGAATTCCCCAGCTTTTTGGAGGAAATAAAGCAGACCTGATCTTAAACTGAGCAGCTGCTTCCTAAAATGATCAAACACACAGTTCTTTTCTGAGACACTTAGTAAGGAATAAGACGCCAACAAAATAAAAATAAAAATATTGGTGCTGCAGCCAAATCAAAACAGAGAGTGGTATAAAGTACTAACATTACTCTGAAACACATCAAAAATAATCTGTAGTTGCAACCATATTTTTCCCTTTTTAGGCCATTTCTGGAGCCTACTTTCAAACTAAATAAAAACACCCCACCCTCAGTAATGCAACAGCTGAGGCTGAAGAGCCTTATTCAAGAGCATCTCTACAGTTATTTTTAAAAACATACTGACAGATGTGGGGTGGGGATCTTTTTTTTTTTTTTTTCTTCCCCCACCCTGCTACAGCAGTCTACCTGCTCTCCTCACCTTGAAGTTGCTGGAGTTGACCCAGGAGCTGGCCACAGAGTCCACCATCCTGTCCAGCACGCTCTGGTCCTGCTCCAGCTCGGGGGACTTCTCCTCATCCAGGATCAGCTCTATGATCTCCTGCCCCACCTGGAGCCTCTTGCCCAGGTCCTTCTGCGTCACCTGCTCCAGCAGGTACTCCATGCTCACCGCCTCCACCTCCTCCTCCATGGTTGCACAGGTAGTCAAATGCACAGGTGGTCTTTTTTCCCCTCCTCACCTGCAGTCCACTAGAGGTCTTACAGTGGGCAGGACCTGCTCCAGGGGTCTGTACACAACAGTTATTATGTTTAGGAGGCAGCTAGTGTTGGAGAAGGAGTGAGCTCCTGGTTATCCTGCTGCGGAGGGCTGCGCTGGGCATTGCGCTTCATTCTCCTGCGCGGCTTTGCTGTGATTTCACAAGAAAAAACAGCGAGAATTGGACCCAAGTTTCCAAAACTAGCACACTCAGATTACACAGTTAACCGTTATACTGTAAGCCTGCTGACTTCCAGGTCATAGATTCAAGCAGTAATGCTTCTCCAGTGTCAGCTAAGGGCCCGTTAAGTGGCGCTAACACAGGTGAACGTTAAGTTAGGTGTCAGAACAGTTTATGTAGCTGTTAGCTTCAGCTGCTAGCTCGCTGCTAGCCTGCTCTTATCCAAAATACAGCCAGGCTAGTGATAGCCACGCGGGCTAATTCAGCTCGTTCTCCGCGAAGGAGAGCCATTAACGCCTTTAACGTGTCTCACCTGCTCCTAACGGGTTAATTAAGTAGTTATTAATTCAGTGACCGGCTGTAAATCCACTCACCGGATGGACTGACTCGTTCCCGGAGAAAAAAGTCAGAAGTGGCGATGCTGCCTCTGGCCACAAACTACCGTTACTTTCCTCCACAGCTCTGCGGTTATTTCCTCACTTGTGTTTTATCTTAAACTACTCAAAGCTCACGCCATTTCAGCGTCTCTGACCCTCACCTCTCTAAATGACAGGCTGTTCGCTGCAATGAAAACAGGGGAAAATAATTATTTACCGTAGTAAAAACTAAATCATGACCCCTGCCAGACGCCGTAGACCCTGCAGAGAATTAAAGGAAGCCGCAGAACGGCGACACCTGCCGGCAGGAGTGCGCGACTACACCAAGCCCTGCTGCAAGTGTCAGCTGAGAGGCGGAGCAGGAGGAGGAGGATGGAGAGGAGGGTGGGGCTGCCTGTCAGCTGCAGGTGACCCCTTTAAGCAGTCAAGGTGTGCGTGTCAGAGTCAAGAGGTCTCATTTTCATTTGTGGAGCAGGCCAGGCCCCACGTGGCTCTGCGATGACAACAAAAATCATTTATTTTATGGTTAACGGGAAGCTGGAGCGAGCCGAGTTTGGAGCCCACTGCTCTGCTGCAGATGTCAAAGGTAAGAGAGGGGGCCTACAGTTTTAATAGGTTATCTTAAAGTAAAGTGACATAAAGAACCATTTTTAAGTGTTCAGTACTTCAGAAGAGAGTACTACGAGCAGGATGACCGTCAGTTTCTATATTTCATGGATGTTCCTGCAGCTTCTGAGAGGGGGTCTGACCTCCATGTGGCTTTGACAAGCACTCAGCTTAAAGGGCTTTGTCCATACTAAGTGAGTCATGAATAAACCATGTGACAGCTGGGGCCTTGAGCTATAAAGTAACTCTCTTAACATGAGGGGGAAATTAAAGGAAAAGTCTTATGCTCATGATCCATGAGTCTGAACATAGTTTATGATTCTGACTAATACCAACACCTTAAGGCAAAACGAAAATGCTTTATTTCACTCATAACAATAAATAAATAGTGAAGGAACCCAGTTTATTCTTCAGTATCCTTTAATATTTCAGTGGCATGTCTCTGTGAAAATAATTTCCCTGCACATAATAATAAATCTCTGTGGAAGCTGTTTCTGCCACTCGTAATAATGTGAATAATGAGCCTAATTATGACTTACTATCTCTTAATTAGGACTTAGTGTGTCATAAGTTTGATGTAAGGTTTCATAACACTGATTTAGTATCTCACATGAGACAAATCTCTCATAGCAATGAGTTTAAATATCTAATATTAATTGTGACTTTCTGTCTCTTAATATTTGGATCTTATCTCACGATAAAGAGAGAGCTTCTTATAATAAGAACTATATGTCTAAATATTAGGATTTAGCACCTTATAATTATTGTTAAACAATGACTTAACCTCTCCTATGAGATGATTTTCTCATAACAGTGAGTTTAAATATCATAATTATGACTTTCTATCTCTTAATATTTGTATCCAGTGTCATAATATTGAAACGTTTCTCAAGGTTATGACTTAATATCTCATTATTCTGATACCCTAAGTTACACCGATCAGGCATAACATTATGACCACTGACAGATCAAGTGAATAACATGGATTATCTCTTCATCATGGCACCTGTTGATGTGTTAGAAGCAGGAAAAATGGGCGAGCGTAAGGATTTGAGCGAGTTTGACGAGGGCCAAACTGTGATGGCTAGACGACTGGGTCAGAGCACTTCTGTCAACGCATCCTGTGATCGGTGCAGACAAACACCAGCCTCTCTGCCTCATACATTTTGGAAGTGCACAAATATTTGAAACCTTTGGACTAAGACATTTCAGACGTTGTTGGAGGTTCTGCAGAAACAGACCAGTCCGGATTCAGTTCTCGCACTATTTGGGGTGAAAGCAGCCACCCTGGAACTGTGAAATAATCAGTACACATTGGTTTGATTTGTGTTATTGCTAGCACAAAGACTCAGTTTGTTGAACTGGAAACAAAAGAAACCACCAGCCCACCTAACCTTGCTGAAAGATGAAACGAAACACTAACGGCTGGAAATGATCAAATTGTCACTGAGAGAAAATGTGAACTTATTTTATGTGATATGGCAACCCTTTATTAACGGTTTTAACAAATCATCATGGAGGACTTCTATCTGCAGTATTGCCTGTGACATCCTCTTTTTTCTGTCTCTTATTACCCTAGTTGGAGAAAAAAACCTTCCAAATAATAAAGAATTTCACAGTGCATCTGAATAGATAAATATGTATAGTGTGGGCATGGGGATGATTTTGTAAAATAACATTATCAGTGGTGATTTTTGCAGATTACAAACTTTTGCAGATTACACGCCCATCCGAGCCAAAAAGTTGGCAGGAGATATACCGAAACAAAGCTCAGAGTGCACCCTGTCCGGCTCCAGTTTCATGTATTTATTTTTAGCTGATGAATTTATTTATTCCACTCAAACCTCCGTCTGACAGATCTGTTCCAGGCGGCGGCGGAGGCGGGCCCGCACCACATCTTGAAGATGTACAACACGAGTGGCAGCGTGCTGAAAATCTCCCCTCAGCTGGAGGCCAATAGCGAGGACTCGTACTACAGACTGGAGGTGGTGGCGTCGGACCTGCAGAGTGAGCAGCTTCACCTGTGACTCCTTACATCAGCAGGGTGTTCACGGGACACAGGCAGCCCGGTCTGATCTAAAACCTGATGAGCTATTAAAAAAAATATACATAACTCCAAATGTTTCTCCATCTGAATTTAAGGAAGTCCTCTGAAGCAGCACTCAGGGAGGTTAAATATAGTACAGTAAAAGGAGGGATATGATTCTAATTATTTTAGCTTTTGTGCTTCATCGCAGGTGTGGCAATGCTACCGGAGCTGGACAGAATGGAGCACAGGTGAGGGCATTGTGAGGCGCAGGTGATTTACTGTGAAACAGACTCACTGTTGTTTCCTGTTTCCTTTGCTTTCAGGCTGCATCAGCTGGAGGGCAAAGTCATTGAGGGTGTGGGAGAGACTCCGGATATCATCTGTGAGCTGAAGAGCAAAGTGGATACTTTTAAGAGGAAGCTGGAGGTTTGACACAGAGACAGAGTTTAATCCCACATAAACACACAATTATTATTATGATGACACACAGATGTGAGTGGATAAGTGTGTGTACACAATCAGCGCTCAGTCTGAGAGGGAACAAGGAGTCAGTAAACCTGCACTGGTGCTGGTGGTGAATTGAATAAAGGCAGTAAAAGCCTCTCTGGTTTTTACCAGATGGAGACTTTTAATGTGAAGGAGCAGCATCAGGAAATGTTTGGGACAGCAGCGATCGCTAAACAAATCCTTCTGACGCTCTTCAAATGGACTCTGGAAGAGCAGCTTTCCAACTTCAACATCATAAACTAATGAAATGTTCTTACCTGAGGACGTACACAAGGTTTGATATGAAGGTCTGCTGTGTGGCTACAAACCAAAAAGACCCCAACCGCATATTCAAACGTGCATGTCTGCACTCCATGTTTGAGTACAGTTCTGTAACACACCTGAATCTCATCATATCTGTGTATAATTCAGCAAAATTTAACTTGATACCGAAATCAGACCCAACACAGCACAAGAAATAAAACACATCTGCCCATTTATTCATCAATTTTCAGCTGCTAATCCAGGTTAAATCATGTTTGATCATTATTCAATAATATTACTCAGAATTACTGTTACATATAGCTGAGAAATATCTGATAAAATGTGTAAATAATCATGCACTTGTTAAATAATTCTACTACTTAATGTTCCTCCTGGTGTTTACTGACATCTTTCATACTTTGGTCAGTGTGACAGACAGTACATTTCATACTGGAAATGGAAAGGTTCGAGAAAATCTGAAGTTTTAATTTGTGAATTTAGTAGAAAATCAGAGACACCTCAGTGGAAAATGTCAGGCTTAAATTTCAACTATTGTGCAGAATAAACTTTAAAACAACAAAATAAAACCATTAATCAGTAACAAAATGAACATAAAAGACATGCATGGCTTCACTTGGACTATTAGTCTGACTCACTCTGTGCTTCTTTGGCTTTAGTCTGAAAATGAAAAGTAATAATAAAGTTTCTTTTCCTCTCAGAGTGTGGAGCACCTGAGCTGGATGGGTCTATTTAAAGATGACCGGCAGATCTCCATGTTCTCCTCGAAAGTGCCTCAGCTGAGCGTGCAGGAGGAGCGCCAACGAGTCCGCACCAAGTTCCTCAACATGAGGTGAGCCCAACATAGCAAACTAGCTCAGCTCAGCCTCCGGGTTCACCTTAAATGTCCTTTTGCTTAAACGCTTATCCAGCTTGGATTGTAGGGGGAGGCTGGATCCAATCCCAGCTGACACTGGGAAAGAAACACCCTGGCCAGGTCACCAGTCCATCATTTAAACCGTTAAAAGAAACTCTGGTTTTTAGTTAACTTATGAAGTAATCAAGGATCATGTGACTTTAGAAGTGTAGCTAGCAGATTTTCTGAGAGCAGGACTGGGCAATCAACAGGTAGATGAGTTACATGTGTCTAAAAACAGTGCCTACATCACTAAAGCACCATAACAACTAAGGTTTGTCTTGTATTATTAGCTTATTTCCGGCCCTGTCTTGTGGAGGGGCTCTGTGCAAGATTCCTTTTTTAGACTTTATTTATTCCAGTTGTGGAGCATATTCTCAAATAACGAGTCGTACATCCCACAGATTAAAGGTACTGCAAATTTAAAGAGGTGTTTTCACAGAAATCACACTTTCCTATAGTCCAGTGACTGGCAGAAAGTCTGACAAAGGGTTTATTTTGCCTTTGGAAGGCAACACTGAGTCTTTGTTGTGTAGCTCTCTGCAGGTGTCGGAGGAAGTGCGAGAGCATCTAAAAACTCCCATTTTTGACAACTGGTGAGTACAAACCCACATAAACACAATCTCAGACACACACACACACTCTCACAGTCCTGTAATAACACCTGTGTGTGTGTGTGTGTGTGTGTGGTGCTGCTGACAGGCAGTGGGAGGAGGCAGAGATGCTGGTGCTGCTGCAGGTCATGTACACCGACCTGGACTTCCTGAATGCGTTCCACATCGAGCTGGACGTCCTGCAGAACTTCCTGTTTGAGGTGTACTGCCACTACAACGGCATCCCCTTCCACAACTTCCAGCACTGCTTCTGTGTCACTCAGATGGTACGAACAGGAGGAGGGAAACACCTTCACCTCGGAGTCTGAAGCAAAGAGTGTCTGACTTTGAATAGTGAAATAGAAACCACAGAAATTAAAAGAGAAGATAGCGTATGAATATAAAAACTGCTGCTAGTGGAGCTGTAGACTCGACAGAAGACATAAATAAGCCTGAAATGCAAATTATACTGCAGTTAGTAGTTTTTAAAGTGTAGTACAGTATGTGGTAAGCTTTGTGTAGGCCTACATCTGCCAACACACAGGTGATGTCCAAGTGTTTGTCAGTTTTCAGCATTATCAATATTGGATTCTAAAGCCATGACTGCTTTTGAATATTCCTATAATACATAAGTTAAAAGGTGTCTGACTTCCTATTCTGAGTCTCTTGTATTTGCACTTTCTAAAGGAAGTCTATCAGGTCAGGAGCTCTTGTGATCCTGTGAGTGAAGGGTGATGTTGTGTAAAGGTTTCCTGATGCAGCAGCAGTTCTCTGGTGTTTCTCATTGGACAGATGTACGGGCTGATCTGGCTCACAGACCTCAGGAACAATTTAGGAACAATCGACCTGCTGATCATGTTGACCTCGGCTCTGTGCCACGACCTCGACCACCCCGGCTACAACAACGTCTACCAGGTCAGGCTTTTAACATTGTGGTTGTAACATCAAGATGTTTCTCTGTTGTTTAATGTGGATTTATTTAAAATGCAGATTAATGCTCAGACCGACTTGGCTCTTCGCTACAATGACATTTCCCCTCTGGAAAACCACCACTGTGCCGTCGCCTTTGGCATCCTGTCCAAGGTACAAAAACATGGTGCATTAAAAAGAGTTGATGGAGAATTTTAGAAAAACCCAGTTTCTTCTGATTGGTCAGCTTGTGGAAGCCTGCTGAGGGGCAGCACACAGTGAGTGCTTGTGGGTTGAACTCCTTCCACTTGGTGTGCTGTCCCTGTGCTGAAGTGTGACATTTTGTCTTACAGAGATACTATTACTGTGGTGACGTGGAAATATTAGACCCTGCAAAATCATTTTTATATCACATAAAATAAGGAAAAATATAATAAGTCCCCTTAAAAGTTCCCCCTTGTACTTAAATAACTTAACTATGTATTTCAAATAGTTTAACCACACCAAATCCCAAAAATTACAATAAAGTGAGAAGCTCAGACTCTCTGTCTGCTAAGCTAGGCTAGCTAGGCTAGTTAGCTTTCACTGAAATCATTGTTTTCTCCATGATGATTAGCTTTAGGTGCTGTCTTATTAAGGGGACATAAAACATTCAACCAAAAATATTTTGGAGCATTTAAACAAGATTTTTTCTAGTTACAAGAACTGGTATCAAAGAGCTAACTAGCTTTAGCTCACAGGCTAGCTATTGGTATATCACCAGTTGGTTAGTTAATTTAATTACTGCTTTTTCTTTTGCTATCATAATTATACAATTATACGTTATGCGTGATACACTTTGACAAATGGCAACTGTGCCAAAACATGTGCAGCAGTTTAGTTTTGTAAGACACAATATGAGGACTGAAGGGGTCCAAGAATGGATCCCTGTGGGACGCCACAGTAACTCGAGCTAAACTGAAACCTCTTTTGTTAATTATTTCTAATTAGGTTTATAGTTTGAGATCATAAAACACCTAAAATACACTGACACTACAACAAATAAAACTCTCAGGAGTCTCTTTTAGTCCGTTACAGTCACTTTCCTATTTGAAAATGCAGCCACTGGATTTAAAAGCTGTAAAATAACTTCCCTCCCTTTGCAGCCAGAGTGCAACATCCTTAAAAACCTGACCAGCGAGCAGTACAAACGCGTCCGGGGAGGAATGATCAAGTAAGACCTCAGCGCTCAGCTCCGTCTCTTCACATTGATGTTGACTCATTTGTTCTGTTTCTGACACTTTATCACATTTTCAGATGTATTCTGGCCACCGACATGGCGAGACACAACGAAATCCTCAACAAGTTCAAAGTGATGCAGCCGGTGTTCGACTTCACCAACAAAGACCACAAGGAAGTGGTGAATAAATCCACTTGGAAACCTCTTCCTCTCTATTTGCTATAATTTTAAGGCTTTCTGACAAACTTTATTTTTAGATTTACACATTAAAAACTACAAAAAAAAACCATCCAGACCTCTTCTTTCTCCTCCTGTTTTGGTTTCACTAATCACAGAAGTACCACATTTTTAATTTACTTTTCACTTAGATTTTTTTTTACATTACTGCTGTTGCAGTTCAGTTTGAATAACCAAATATCTACAATATTTGGTTCTAAATAAATAAGTCTAATTATTAAATATTTCCAATAGTAACCTGATATAAAACAAGACAACAGCACTGAGCCAAGAATGAGTCCAAACTCAGGATAACACAGCAATAAGATTTTTTAAAAATGCTTTAAATTGAATAGGAAACATACTAAACTCATAAATAGTGCCCTTATTTTGAAAGGAACATCAGCTGAAAGACTCTCACCTCTGATTCTGCCTCCTTGTTTCCAGCTGATGAAGATCATGGTGAAGGTGAGCGACATCTCCAACGAGGCGAGGCCGATGGCGGTGGCCGAGCCCTGGCTGGAATGTCTGCTGCAGGAGTTCTTCCACCAGGTTTTTACTGTCAGTTTACTGATCAATACACAGGAAGTGGCTGGAAACGGCTGCCTCTGAGACATACTCGTCTGTCGTCTGATGAGAAAATCATCTCAAAAATACAAAGAGCAGAAGTTTAATATGTGATGCACATTGTTTGGGAATGGAAGCTTAAAACATACCCCATGGTTTCTTAAGACTTGAGTGTATTTAATGCCTGCCTTTGTCCTGGTTTGGTTTTTCTGTGCAGAGCGACACTGAGAAGCTCAAAGGGCTTCCAGTGACTCCGTTCATGGACAGAGACAAAGTGTCCAAACCGTCCTCTCAGACCAGCTTCATCCGATTCGTTCTCCTGCCGCTCTTCACCGAGCTCACCAAGCTCTTCCCCTGTCTGGAGGTAAAACCGTTTTTATCTGATCCCGCACTCAGTGCAGCTCTTTTATGGACTCCTACTCACTCACAGCACGGGTTTAATGGAGAGCTCTGAAAAGAAGATTAACTTCTACACACAGAGCATTTCAGAGCTGAAATAACCCATCTATTATTTGTCTGGTTTATCAGTAAATCAGCTGAAAAGTGATCTGCAACTAATTTGAGATCACAAATACTAAAAATAAAGCATGAATTCAGCTGTTTATTTCTCAGGTAATATATTGAAAGGTGTTTTAACAGTGACTTTAAATAGACCAAACAATTAATACAGTAACAATCAGATTAATGAGGTATTAAGATAACAGCTTTAGGTTTAGCTCTAATAAACTGCAACATATTTCATGACTGTTATTACAGAAGCAGTTCTGTGCAGGTCAGAAGGATCAAAAGCGTATACTGAATGAAACGGTTCATATTTTAAGATATTTCTGTTTTGAGGCACATCAAATGTAGAAAGAGAGGAGGGAAATGCATGTAAACGTTCTCTGCAGCTGATGCATGGCTGCTGACTAATGTGCACCTGTCTTTATTTCAATTTCTAAAATTTACATACTTTTAAAAAACTGTGAAATTACACAGAGAATAAAAATAAAATCCAAATTAAATAAACAAAGACAAGGCATTTAAGTGCAACACATCGTGCAGAGGAAGCGTTTTTATTACATCCTTTATTTGCTGGAAACTACTTGGAGCAGTGAACAGATGTTTTTAGACTTTTTCTCTGCTCATTACTTCTTTCTGAAGCGAATGTTTGTGCTGTTGTGCAGCAACATATTCTGGAGCCGGTTCAAAGAGCCCTGAAGTATTACTCTGACATGGAGAGAGCCACCAAAGAGGAGGAGGAGGGGGAGGGGACCAGCAAGCCATGAGGACGAGGAAGAGGTGTCGAGTTTACAAATTAAAGTTAAAAGTACAACTACAGAGGATTTTAAAGAAAGGAAAAATGTTTATTATACATTTATTGCCTATATTATATTGGAAATGTTTAAATTAATACATGGTGTTAATTTCACAGTTTAGATTTAAGCTCCTTTTTATATCAGCAAACATTAAAGTTTGCTGATATAAAAAAGGAGTGAATGTTTCTCACTGGACATGTTGGTGAATCTCAATAAGAATTAAACATTGACCTCATTTGCTGTTTGGTTACTCTGAAGTAGCATCATCTGGTAAGGCCAAAGTCCATCCCTCCATTTTGTAACCGCTCACCTCACTTAAGTACGCAGGGGGGCTGGAACCAGGGCGAGGGGCGGGGTACACCCTGGACAGGTCCATCACAGGGTAACACAGAGACAGACAACCACACCTAAAGAAAATTAACCCAACATGCATGTGTTTGGACTGTGAGAGGAAATAGAAAGCATCCAGCTCATCAGGTTTGAACCATCAACCTTCTTCTAAGACCAAACTGATGAGTTGAAACAGCGCCGTCTGCTGGACTGCTTCATGTCCTACAACTTCCACTGAAAATTGGGACATGCAGAAGAATAAATCTGCTGATAAAGATTATTATTACTGAACTACAACTAAACACTAAAACTAGTTCTAGAGAAAACATAAAAATAAAATGTAGACTTTTGATAAAGACAAAAACTGAAATGATATTGTGTACTTGCAAAACAGCAACTGTCTTTACCAACTTGAGAGCCTGAAGAGGTGTTGGTGCAAACTTCTTAAAGCTGCTCCTGACGAGAAAAACTACAACTAAAGTAAAAGTGAACATTTTTTTAAATAATAAAACCTAACCTGAACCCACTCTGGAAACTAACTGAAACTAACTTGGATTCAAAAGAGAAAAAAATAAAGCAAATGAAAATAAAAGCTGAAAATGCAAAACTACAAAATCTTTGGCTGATATTCTGTATTTTTCTGATTGTCAATCAGTTCCATTTATATAAAAACACTGTAGTTTATTTTGCCTCACTCCTGCAAACAATATCCTGCTGCTACAAATACGTACTAAAGCTCCAAATATGGATTAATCTGCCACTTAAAATAGTCCCCTAAAAAGAGCACCAAGTGCAAGCAAGTGTCAGAGCCTTTTTTAAAAATGAAAATATACACTCACTGGACACTTAGTTACACCTAGTACTGGGCTGAACCCCATTTCCCATCAGAGCTGCTTTAATTCTTCATGGCACAGATTCAACAAGGTGCTGCAAACATTCCTCACAGATTTTGGTCCATATTGACACGACAGCATCACACAGTTGCTGCAGATTTGTCGGCTGCACATCCATGATGTGAATCTCCCGTTGCACCACATCCCAAAGGTGCTCTGTTGGATTGAGATCTGGTGACTGTGGAGGCCATTTGAGTGCAGAGAACTCACTGTCATGTTCAAGAAACCAGTTGGAGATGATCTGAGCTTTGTGACATGGTGTGTTATCTGCTGATGGGTACACTGTGGTCATAAAAGGGTGGACATGGTCAGCAACAATACTCAGGTAGGCTGTGGCATTTAAATGATGGTTAACTGGTACTAAGGGGCAAAAAGTGTGCCAAGAAAATATCCCCCACACCATTACACTACCACCACCAGCCTGTTGATACAAGACAAGATGGATCCATGCTTTCATATTGTTTACCCTAAATTCTGACCCTACCATCTGAATGTCACAGCAGAAATTGAGACTCATCAGACCAAGCAA
>VUQI01028603.1:0-10688 GCA_015106735.1 Paratilapia polleni | reverse complement strand
CACTCTGATCCAGTAATTTTATTGCCCATCTTCTGCACGTTAACAGTTTCTGTGCTTTGAATCTCTTCACTATTCTGTCATTCTGCTTTTCAGACTAATTCGTGTGACTCGACCTTCTCCTTCTCCTCCCCATTTCCAGAGTACCTCATTCAAATCTCCATCTGCATCACCACCACCACCAGTATCTAGACTACTGTCTACTTCTTACCGTTGTTGGGAACCCACTTTATGTTGATTTATCAGAGTCTAATCACCAAACAGGTTTTTACTCAAACTCTGTACTTCAAAAATTCTCTGTACTTCCCTCCAATGCACCACAACACCACATCTACAGAAAACAGACAATAAAACTGAGGCTTTCATCCAATTTCAAGTTACTGTTTCTTTTTACTGAGTGAAGTTAAAAAATAAAGGTAAAAGACACTTTTGTAGACAAGTTTGTGCAGTTCTTAGTTATAACCCTTTTGGCAAATCACTGCTGGACAGGGGAGTTCATCATCATTATTCCTCTGTCAGCTAAACCTTACTGCAGCTTCATGGCAGTCATGGGGGGCTTTGTTTGCCTTTCTTCCACATATGCAGCTTTATCTGAAAGCTTTCAGATCTTGCCTTAACTTTAACAGTTCCATTTAATTAACATCTCTTGATGACATTTGTGTGTGTGATCTCAGGGTTTGATGTTTGTTTAGACAGTTGTCTGCAGTAGACATCAGCCTCAAATCCTAATGACACATCTAAGATTGCATTAATATTTACCCTAGAGATGGATGTGTGGGAAAATCCCAGTAGATCAGCAGTTTCTGAAATACTCAGACCAGCCCGTCTGGCACCAACAAAAAGTTACTTAAATCACCTTTCTTCCCCATTCTTTTTTTTTCTTTTTCTACCAGGTTGTGGTGTGTTTGATTCAATTTTTGCATTAAGACAAACCCCACTGAGATGTAACATCTCATTTTCAAGGGGGTTTCATTATGTTATAGACATAGTGAAACCCATATTTTAAGCCATATAAATAAAACTGACTAAACCTAACTTGAATTTTCTGACTTGTCCTTTTTTACTCCTTTGGAGACCGTTATTTGCAAAATGAACATCACGCTGTATTCACTAAGACTTGAAATTAGCAAGTGAGACTATAAACTCACAGAGTAGCAGAAGTCATTTAAAAAAAGGGCACTGTCAAATGATTCACCAGTGTCGAAAATGCTCAGGTTTTTTTTAAAACAAACATGCTACAGTATTAAATGAAACACAAAGCCATGGTGCTAGCAAGATGCATGCATCAGGAGTCTGCTATGTGATCTTTCAGGATATTAATACAACAAAAATAGACCACAGTCAAAGAAAAACAAAAGTCATCAACAATGTAGCAAATTTATGAAGTTTTTGCAGGAATTTTAAAACTAATCTGCAAATTTCTGTACGAAAAAAAAACCTGTCACACTTTAACTTCTAAAGCCAAAATCCAAAAGTTGATTTTGCAGGTATCTGGACCAGATTACAACATTCTGTGTCATGGCTTTGTGCTGCTATCCTGCATCTTGCTGCACTCTACTTGGACACCTGTACTTTTTTACACTCCTTCCTGCATGAAGAAGTGTTAGGATTTATATTATTTATTTAAATGGAAATTATATTAAAGTGTATTAATATAATAATAATATATTAAAACTGAATTAAAAATTGGGCCTGCACATTCTGGACTTGCCTGATCTCACCCCCAACCAGTCACGGCAGATGGCTGCCCCTCCCTGAGCCTGGTTCTGCCGGAGGTTTCTTCCTGTTAAAACTGAGTTTTTCCTTCCTACTGTTGCCAAGTGCTTGGTCATAGGGGGTCATCTGACTGTTGGGGTTTTCTGTCTAATATTGTAGGGTCTTTACCCTAAAATACAAAGTGCCTTGAGGCGACTGTTGTTGTGAATTGGCGCTATATAAATAAAATTGAATTGAATTGAATTGAATCAAACCAGGCATAGTAGGAGTTTATCATCCCCATTATCTAAATTGCCACTCTTTGCTTGCTAGAGCAAAGGACTGCCAAAGGAGTCAATAAAAGCTGCTTGATCAAGGTCATCATACAAAGACAACTTATCAATTGAGATGATAGACAGTGTAATTTGCTAGTTTACTTACTACTTCCACCTCTGTTCCCACATACTGTACATACGCGCATGTGTACAAGAATGCAGAGATCGTAAGTAATCTCAGAGCGATGAAAGCTGAGCGAGGGACAGCTTGACACTGGTCTCCTGTCAGTCTCTTGTCAAAGAGGTTTATCCACAATACGCAAGCACGCACAGCCAAAAACACAGCTCTTAACTTCCAAAGCTGCAGCCTTTGTCGATGGGACAAGGACACGGAAATGACAGAAACAACCGATTCAACGACTGGTGGTCAAACTAACGTCCAAAGACAATAGCCAGCTGTGGCCACAAGTAATTTAGAGGATGGATGCAAACAGGCAATATCAGATCTTTTACTGGACAGAGTGCTGTTTCTTTATTGATGTGTAGTTTTAGATTTCACTTGTCAAGCACATGCATGTACGCACACCTCCAAGCATCTAACAGAGACAAAAACACTGGTGTGATATGTAGGCTGTGATTATTAATTATTAATGAACACACATACACCTGTTCGTGTGTGTGTGCGCGCATCCGTGCATGTGTGATTTGCAGCGTGAGGCGGATGTTAGAATGTGTCTCTGTGTTTTCAAAGGACCCCCTCTGTGTTGCAACATGCTCCTGCGCACACTTATATACTCCAGATGGTGTAAGTGACTCACACACACACACACTTTCTCATACAGCTTCAAACTGCCAGACAGACATATAGTAAGTAGCGGAGATGTAAATGATTACAGATTGGTGACAGGATTTGATTAATTACTCCTGATACAGGGTGAGTGTACGCCGATGTTCAGCAAAATGCATAATGATCCACAGTATAGGAAAAGACCCACATACTTCTGTGCTTATGCAAATATGAAGCACACGAACCTTCTCAGAGAGATGCAATGAAGCTGTTTCTGTGCATTGTGTGTGGGCTTTTTAATGCCAGATCATTATTTCTGCAGAGGAAAGAATAGAATGGAAAAGAATAGAAAAGCAAATTGTAGAACTGGTGATACTGGAAGAAGACAAGTGAGAGAGAGGCTTCTGACCTCTGAATATCTCAGTAAGAAAGAAAGATTTTAGAGAGCATTTTAAACAAATAGGTGCAAAATTCTGAAACATGAGCGGTTTGATACATCCCTCATATCTGTGGGTCAAGTATGGGATTAAAGCGAGGAATTAAAATAGCCAAGCAATTATCATAAAATATTGAAGCAGTAAGAAACAACAAGTGGGACCTTTTTCAAAGTTAGCTTGGTAACAATGTATCTCTCTTTGTTTAATCTGTGTACAGGCATACAATAATGGGAATTTGTGGTTTGACAGTGTAACTATTGATGAATCCATCTGCACAGCCACACAGGCTGCCTAAAAACCTCACTGTAACAATATTTGAGAAAGCTGCACATAACTCCCTGAAAAGAAACAAATTGTTATGTTTGCATTTCTCTTTTGTAATGCATCATTGATCCTTGCAGATGTTAGCTAGGTATGCTACCTCTTTTGCCCTTTTTCGTCTTCCTCTAACAGCCTCTTGGATCCAGTTGTATATTTAGTTAACAGTATCCCTCTTCTCGTGTAACAAAAATGTTGTTTAACTACTTGGAAAGTTGTCAATGTTAGCAGTGAGAAAGAAACTGGAGGTGAGATTTTAACGAAATATTTCTCACAGATAGCATAATAGAGCTCAGGAATCGCAGTGTCGTGTGGCAGCTGTGTGGCAGGCAAGAGTGGACCCAAATGCAGGACTCAGAACACAGGAACTAAAACTCAAAAAGTCAGCTTTTAATGCTGTCAGCCTGCAAAAATACAAAAACATCAAAATTACAGCATTGCCGGAGCAGGAAATACAAAAACTAGGGATCGTCAGGAAACACAGAACCAGGAGACACACAACCTGGAGGGGTGTACGACACGACAAGGAACAGAAGCACACTGAGGACTTAAATACACAAGGTAATGAGGGGAGTGGAAACAAGAGGGTAGCAAGACACAGCTGAACTAAATCTAGATAACGAGGCAAAGGAAGCAAAACTGAATACAAGGCACAGAGAACAGTTGCCAAAATAAAATGGGAAATAATACAACTGAACAGGAGGAACACACAGGGAACTAACTAAATGCAAACCTTAACGACATCAGAAACTACAACTAAGAACCAAGGACTCAACATACAAAATAATACAGAAGAAACCCAGACGGACTAGAAAGTACCATAAGAAAATAAACAAGGAATCTAAACTTCTAAACACGAGGAACTAGCTAAAGCCTAGACATAGAAATAACTCAACATAAAAGATAACTAATAATGCAAGACACAAAAGACAATAAACATATTATACAAGGGCCACAGGGAAGAAGAAGAATATAAATAATACAACCAAATACTACAAAGAAAACAAGAAATAACTCAACCATGAATAATCCTCAACACCAAAAGGAATCATAGACACACCCAAAATCCAAAACCCTGGGTCCCATACCCAGGGACCATGACAGTTCCGGGCATAGCCCAAAAAAATAACATGGATCCGGTGCCCAGTGGTCTTACCACAGATGGGGACAGGCACTGGGGTCGGGTGCAGTATGAGCTGGGTGGTAAATGATTACTACTCATATAGCAATAGCCAATCTGATTCTTCCAGGGTCTATGCAATAGTCAACAACCAGGTCCATGAAGATCCTTTATTTAAAGATGGTAAAGCATTGTCCCTCATATGATCCCCAAAGATGGGTGTTAAAGATGGCACCGCATTTCAATCAGCTCATTCATTTTGGCTTCTACAGAGCTTTTAGACTACCTCTATGATCTCTGTCAAAGAGACAACTCACCATGAGACCTCTAACTCTGCCTTCTGTACATGAAGTGTGCTGATTGGGCTGGGTTCCCCATTCTGTAATCCTGAGCTGTTTTTTTTTTTTTTTTAATATCCACAGCAGCTTGAGTCCTTTGGTTCCCTGAATTCTACTGATTCAGGAGTACTTGGGAACAACAAGGCATTGAAAGCCTCCTTCCACAGGCTGATGTTGTCTTGACTTGTGGCATTCAACTATGGCTTCTTGGCTTTCAGGCTAAAATCTCAGAACAGCCGCCTCAGCATTGATGGTTGTCACTCTGGTCCCATGTACCCAAATGCTGCCTGGATGCAAAAAACAAAATAAAACAAAAAACTTCCTGTTGAGTTCAAATCTGTATCTTCTAGACAGGCATTCACCCAAATGTACAAACCTCATTTTACATTTATATTGGTCTGTCCTGACCAACAACCTGATTCATGTTTGAGACTGAAATGAGAGGTTACCCCAGTTCTCCAGGCTTAATTCAGGAGTTCCCTTCTTCAGCCCACCAGTAGGAAGCTCCTGTTCCCCCTAAGTTGTTTAGGTGACACTGTCAGGTTTGAGTATACTTCTTTTGTTTCTGACTGGTCTTGGTGAAGTTAGCTTTAAATGTGTTTCAGGATCGACTGGATGAGTCTATTGATATGTTGGAGCGAGCGCTGAAGAGGACCAACCAGTCATCTTTCATCCACCACCAGCTGGCTCTGTGCTACAAGAGGAAGAAAACTGCTGAGCAGAGCCGCAAGCCCTTAAGCAATCCAAGTACACAGAAACATCCTGCATGTCTAAAGGTACATTTATCCTTTAATAAACACAACTCAAAGCTACACCATGCTTCACTGCTCCACAGGAGAGGTGCGGTACTGGAGACGCTGTTGTATCCGTCACCTTGAAAAAGCTGTAAAGATAAAGCCTTCCTTTTTCCTTGCATGGACTGATCTGGCACTGCTGTATGCAGAGGAAGGGGATTTAAGGAGGTACTGCTGTTTACAAGGCTACAGTGATGCCTGCACTCTGTTCACTGGGTGTGAATTCATCATTATCTCTGTTTCTCAGGGCTGAGGAGATTTTCCAGAAGTGTTTACAGAAGTTATCAGAGTTTGATGAAAGTCTCTGTCAGGTTATCCATCAACGCTATGGTGACTTTCTTCATTATAACAAAAAAAATGAGGCTGAAGCCATCGTGCACTACACCAAGGTAGGTTAAGAGGTCCAAAATCTGATTGAAATGTGATTGGAACTGATATTCATTGGACTATTAAGTAACATTACTTTTTGGAAAATTAAGTAATCACAAAGACTCAAAAAACTTGTTTTCTACCACATGACTGGCACAGAGACGTGAAGGGCAAAACATGTTCAAACATACCATTCAACACTGGACACTCCATGGAAATGCAGCGCAGGCCTTTAATTTGTGGACACTGTACCGGTCTGTTGTGGTAAACAGAGAGCTGAGTGTGAAGTGGAAGCTGTTGATTTACTGGTCAATCTACATTCCCACCCTCACCTATGGCCACGAGTTGTGTGCAGTGATTGAAAGAATAAGATTGAGGATACAAGGGGTAGGAATAATCTTCCTTTGAAGGGTGGCTGGTCTCAGCTGGTCTCAGCCACCTCAGCCTTCTGAGGAGTTTGGACACTCACAAGGAGCTCGGAGTAGAGCTGCTGCTCCTCCACACTGAATGGAGCCAGCTGAGTCAGCATCTAACCAAGATGCCTCCTGGATGCCTCCTAGGTGTTTCAAGCATGTCCTGTGTGAGGAGATCCCATGGCAGGCCAAGGACACGCTGGAAAGATTATGTCTTTTGGGAATGCTTTGGTGTCACCACAGAAGAGCTGGAGGAGGTGGCTGGAATGAAGGAGGTCTGAACATCTCTGCTTAGACTGCTGCCTCCTTGCTAAGTGATAGAAAATGAATCGATGAATTGATTGGATTTTGACCTCTGCAAGCCACAGAAATCACCTGCTACAGTACTAACTAACTGAAAAAGGTGAAGTCCCTGCTGGACTTCCACCTGATGAATGTTTTCCAGTTAGCCTGTGCAGAATTCCTCCCCTTACACTGTTGCAAGGATAAAAGTATACAAAAGAACGAGTGTTTTATGTGTTTTCAGTTTGGATTGCTCAATAATTCTGCAGTTTGGGAGGTGAAAGATTACAAGTTCTTCTGTGTCACATCAAAGGTTAGAGGGAATTAACTAAGATTAGAGAGCTAATGTCGATCCGTCAGTTTCAGGGTCATTGTAGTTCTCATTCTGAGGCCAAACCTGATAAAAAAAAAACTCTCAGGAAGCAAAGGAAAGACTTGTTTTGCCCTCCAGGTGGCTGTTCCTATAATGGAATAATGTCATAATGTAATCTAAGAATAGAGGCTAAATTTGCCCATATTCCATGTCTTTTGGTCTTTTCAGTATGGGTCCAGGGGTCCATTGTCTCATATGGCCATATGATATCTAGAGCCACAGACAGCAGCTGTTCACTCAGAGATTGTCATACTTGAGCATTATTATGTTCATATTTGAAATAAAACTTCTTCTTCTTTAACTCCCCATAAAGCTGCCGTGTGGTGTGGACTGATGAGTTAAACTGGATCTATCTCTATGTTACAGATGTGTCTCCTCCTGTTCTCTCTCTGCAGGGTCTGCTGATACAACTGAAGAAATATGAGCAGAAACTTTGTGCTAAGGTGAGCATTACAGCAAGTCCATATTTTTAGATCTCTGAGTATAAGTCCTGTTATGTCCTCTTCTACTTCCTACTGGATCTCCTCCAGTGCGTCAGCATGGTGATCTTTTACCTTAACATTCATGAGAAGTGAACAAAGTCACAGGGAGGTAAATCTGTCTGGTGGAAACATTTTATGGTTCAGGTGGTGAATGAAGATTGTGGCCAAAAAACTCAAACTGTGTTTTCAGTGCAGTTCACACATGATGGCACTAAGCACAGTTCACATGGTTTCCTCTGAATGTTCTTCATCAGACTCAGACCCTCAGGACATTACAGTAGAACCCCACGCTGACAGTCTGCCTCCGGGGGAAGAATTTATAGTGTACAACAGGATGAATGTTTAAACAGTGATGAGCATGCTCCTGGTCTCACTCCTCACCTGATATCTTCAGGTTTGGAAACTTCTTGGTCTTAGCCTGAAATCAGTGATGACCCTCCACACTGAATTCAGATCAGTTTGAAACATAAGTTGATGTTTGCACAAGTTTGAGGTCTGTAATGTGAAACCACAGCACGCTTGGTGTAAGAGGTCAGAACAGGACTTCCAAAGAGAGATCCCAGAACAGCAGCTGTGCTGGAAGCTGATCGGACAAGATGATCTTGAATGAGAGATCACCCAAATATAAATCTGGTGAAGTTTTTTTTTTTTTTTTTTTGCATTTTATGGACCTGTTCTCTGATCTTTTTGATCAGACCTTGTATGCCAAAAACCTGTTAAAGGTTAAATTAACATTAATTAAAGTTTTTTCAATTTTAAAAATAATGACGAACCTAACAAAACTTTATTGTAGATCTTCTCGTTCCAGATCTCCATCTCAGATTTTAGATATCTTCCTTTGCAGAAATATTTGCTGAGCCTTGGACTTGATCTTTGGTTCCTTTTTTAGCTCCATGTAGGGTCAAAGCTCAAAAACACAGAAAAATACCATTATTTGCAGGTTTTGAGTATTTGAACAATCAGCAGTGTTCATTGTTGGAAATTTCTCCCTGATGGTTCCTGAACCAGAAAATACAGCCCACTGAACAGGGACCATATCTCCTGGACCTTCATGTAGACCCTCAACTTAAACTGTTTCCACACATGATCTCCAGACAGTATCGTGAGAATCAGGTCTGGATATTTTCCACAGTTGTTCTTTCTCACATGTAGCAAACAGCAGGAGTTAGTCCTCTTCAGGTGCGTTCACACTGTGGGAAATTCTCCGTGTGGTTTGAGAGGGAGCAGCCTGGATAGAGCAACTCATTAGTGGTAAATTCACTGGACTTTTACCTGCTCTGTTCTCACATATGCTCAGTCAGATCAAACACAGACTTTGTACCAGGAAGCTGGCAAGTGAAAGGCCTTTTAACGACCGACTAGACTAGATCAGACATTTGTATTTTCACATGGAGCTCTGTCAGGTGATGTGTAGAAAGCTTCAGGGCTGCAGCGCATATGTGAGAAGAGCTTTCCACTTTAAATCCAGCCAGTACCGCATCAGTTCATACTGCACCATAGTGGTAAAAGTAAGGCACTGGTGTGACCTGGGGTTGCTGTGACCGGGACTACCTTTGATCCATGTGGGTGGGTTCACCCTTAATGATTAATGAGTTTATATATATCAGAATCTATCAATAAAGATGTGGTTTGATGAGCAATAGAACAGGTTCCGGGGTTTTCCAAGTGTAGCCCTGTAAGCTGTATATGCAAAGACCACCCTCACACCCAGTCATTTTGTTCTGGAAGCAGGCCTGAAATATGCCAGAAACCGCTCAGTTCAGAATAGAGAAACAAGGGTTACTCCTAGTAGGCGTCCCAGGGCGAAAGAGTTAAGAAGGCCATGGATCACAGAGTCCTGGTCAAAGGGAGTCAGAGTGGAGCTAAAAAAGTGACCAAAAGTGACCTTAAATACACAGAAATAAATCTGTTTGTTCCTCTTTTTGTCCCTGCAGAGACTGAAGAAGATCGCTGAGCGACGTCTCTCAAAGGACGAGGACGATGGCGAGGCTCATGCTCTGCTGGGTCAGGTGGCCAAAGCTGAGGGCAACAAGAAGAAAGCTGCTGAGTTTTATGAGAAAGCTCTGGACTGTGAGGAAGATAACGAAGAGTACCTGTCTGCTCTGTGTGAGCTGCGCATGGAGCTGCAGTGACGTGAACATCACTGCTGACCTCTCAAATCTTTATGATGCACTTTAATCATCATTGCTGCAAAGCTGTAGCACTTATGATTCATCAGGAAGAATATTATTTAGTGAGAAGAGTCACTCTGCAGGCTTAGGGTTAAGAAAACTTCATGACTTCAGTAACTGCTGGTTTTTCCATCACATTCCTGTGTCTTTGAATGCAGCTTTCTTACAGTAACCTGCTGCACCTTCACATTCATGTCGGTGTGGTGATGAAGAGCAGCAGTCTGTGAATAAGCCACAAACAGAGCCAATAAAAATGGTTCCTGTATAACGAGGTCATGGTGGAACTTGGTTGTTGGAGGGTTCAGAAACGTGGCGTGTGCTGTGTTTGTTTCATTTCTGCTTCCTGTGGTTTGCTTTGTGCATCACAAGTGGATCCTTGTGAGAAATGTTTCATTGAGTCAGAATGAGACAAACTGCTCACTAACATCTGCAGACTGTGTCTAACAGGGTGAAAAACGTCAAGAAACTAGTTTCTGGTCTCAGGTATGATGAAAAGTCCAAAAGGTCTGACAGGTTTGAATGTCCATGTTACTGAGCAACAAACAGCAACACAAAAAGAAAAAACACAAAAACTTTCTGCCTCACAGCAGCTGATCTGATGAGTTTTCTCATATTTATCTACATACAGTCCTCACTGGTAGCAGCCATCCTGCTCAGGTGTATCTGGGCCTGCTGTGTGTGTGTGTGGGGGGGCGCACAGGTCTGTACATGATTAAAAATCATCAAAACTCTGAATTTACAGCTGCTGTTCAAACAGTTTGCTCCAAATGTTAAAGCTGTGTTCAGTTCAAACTGCAGATTTTTATGTTTCTCTGATGGTTTCTACACTCTGACATT
>VUQI01028602.1:0-17780 GCA_015106735.1 Paratilapia polleni | reverse complement strand
GTCCTCCCATCCAACCACCCACACACACATCCACAGGCATTCACCAACCCCCTGAACGGAACTGAATCTTTTCACATATACTAAAAATTCACTGCCATCCAGTACTGTATTGACTTACCTTACTAAGTATTCACTTTAAGCTGGTTGCATTAACTTTACATTTCTATACATTCATTTTGTACATCTGTATATATTGTAAATATTTAACATTTTATTGTACTGTACATATGTCTTTCTATAACCTGTGCTTTTGCATACCAATATTCACCATATCGCTTATGCACTTCTGGTTAGATGTTATCTGCATTTTGTTGCCTGTACTTGTGACATGTGCAGTGACAATAAAGTTACATACATTATTACAGACAATACATTTTAAACACACTGGACAAGAAAAGACTTCTCCACAGCCTGGAATAATATACTCAAACCTCATCAGTGGTTGCTCTGTAGATCCTGTTTGGACATAGTTGTACTCAGAGACATCTGTCAGGCTCAGGAGGTGGTACATGCAGCCAGCACATTTTGCTTTCATTTCCCTGCAGTGCATCAGGGTGTCCTCCCATGTCTTGTTCTCATTTACCGCCACCACCAGGTTGTCACCAAAGCACACAGACATAAACTTTTCAGAGCATGGATAGCCTGCCCACTCTTGAGTGAAAGCATCAAAAGAGCTGCAGTCTGCACTGAGTGGCTGTCCTGGTGCACAGTTTCTGTGGCTAGATGGCAAACTACCGGTTTGTTTGTAAAATAACAACTGTAAAGGTCTAAAAAGTCTTGGTGGTAGAATATCACACTATCAAAGTTTAGAAATGACAATCGATGAGGATCCCAAAGGTCTAGCTGTAGACTGCCATTCTTAATTTTGAATGAAAGAAGGGAAGGGAAAGCAGGGCACACTATAATGCTCTAAAATCATCTGCATTGTTGAGTTGCATTATTGAAGCAGGATTGATGGGAAATGAAAGCCCTCTGAGGCGGTCACAGAAGTTAACTTTTACTATTACTGGAGCCAAGACTGCAAATACAAATGTGAGCAATGTTTAGTAATAATAGTGTCAACATTCCCAAACCAGTTCATAATAAGAGACCCATGGATCTCTGCAATATAAAATTTTCATGGCACTTGTTGCCCTTATTGAGTCAGGTGGTAAAACATACAATGAAACAGAAAGCTAAAGGTTTTGCATGTCAGTTGCTTTTAAGAGCAAGTAAGGTTGCCAAGGCAGCAAAAAGCTGAGGTGAAACTTGTTCCTGCATAACAGCATGCAGTCTGTGTTCTGGATCGGTCTTTATGCAGTACTACAAAAAAGACAGCAGGTGGCCTCAGTGACTATTCTATATAATATAATTATATATTATATACTATTCTATATAATTATATATTATATACTATTCTATATAATATGACTATTCTCTATAATATAAAGTGAGAATGAGGTTCTCACTTTTGCCTAAAAAAATACTGCAGCTATGCCCCCATGGTAATATTAATTCATCATAGTGGCACATCAGTGCTGGCAGTATATGTGTAATCTTCCAGGTTCTTCACAGACTGCCTGGAGAGAAAATGTTTAAATATAATCAACAAAAGCAGCATTTGATTTCTTAAAGAACTGGGAGCTTCCCTATGGATATATACAAACAAATTTCACAGTTTCCAGCAATTAATGTTTATGTTAAAGTTCAACTTTGGGTTTTCTAGCTTGTATAATCACAGCCTATCTGAGGTTTGCCCACCTACTGATATATTCACAGGCTAAAAAGACTATTAGCTACAATGGTCATTGTCTTATTAGTTAACAAATCCTTGTTTACACCTCAGTATCTGTAGAACTTTGTACATACAAGTCTGTAACTACAGATCCGGTCCCAGATGTTATGGTAGCAGTGAGAAGACTATCAGCAGTGCATGAATATAAATATTCAGGTATAAGAATCAGGTTTTAGCAGGTTTGAACTGCTGAGGCTTCAAAGTTGTAACCTACCCTAGATCTATGATTCTCTCACATATGAACCACTGTCTGGACCAAGGCCCAACCAAATTACAATTAATATAAAGACTTTACAGGCAGGTTTTTAAAACATTGGCTAAAAAGTAAAATTCATATCGCTGTTGTAAAATCTGAGCTAGACAGATTTAAAATTTATGTGCAGTTCGTTAAACAACAGCATGAAAGCACATTTACCAGAGTGGAGGAGATGGTAAGGAAAAAAGTAGAAAAGACATTTTAAGGCTGCTGGTCTTTGAACTTATTAGTGCTTCAACTGGAAAATGCAGTTTTCTCTCTGTCACATGCCTGAAGATGATCCTATGTATTGAAACATGGCTGCTTTTGCGAGAACTTAAGAATGAATTTTGACATTGGAGACTTAAAGTTTGCAAATTATGACAGTTTTTAGTCTGGAACCTAAAAATGTTTGCCTGGACTTGTGCAATTTTTCTCTTTCTTCCCCAGAAACGGGATTTAGAAAAAACCTATTATTATCAAACAGCACATACTTGGAATACTAAACCTAGAAAACTCAGAAACGGTCACATCTCTCAATGCTTTCTCCAAATCAATAAATCAGTGACTAACATCTAATTAAACATGCTATCATAACCCAGAGTAGTGGCTGTGCCAGAGACAGATGAAAATTTGCTTGTATGGCTAAAATTGGCATATTCACACACGCACACACACACACTCATTAGTTTTCCATTTTTTTGGTAAGTCATATTTTACCGTGCATCACAATGCTGCAGGTTGCTGTTAAACAAGTATTTTGGTGAAATAGTTGTTTATTACTTTTGTTTAATTAAAAGCATAAAACAGGATGACAGGACAACGTGAGGTTTTTCAACTTTTATTTGTTTGTCTCATTATTCTTAAGCAGAGTTACAGTAGGTCTGCCTCTCAGCCTCCTCCTTTCACTGGTGATAAAGCCTTTAAAACACACCAACAGGGAGATGGATACAGTAGTTACCATAGTACTGAGCCATAACGACACATCTAAAGTGGCAGTGGGAGGTGGAGAGGGGCACACGGACACAAATGCTTTCACCAAACGGTCGCCTCATAATTATAAGAAAAAACAGATGAACTCATAAACACTCAAACACACTGTTGCTGCTGCCTACATATACTGTAGTAGAGCTAATGGTCGTGATGCTATGACTTGGCTATGGGTTGGGCTTGTGTGTAAAAGAGAAGGGTGGAAGTAAAGGATGGTTTGGGGTGGTCCCTTTGCTGACTTCCATTGTGGGCAGGAAGTGCCTACTCCTTGGAGTGCATGTACAGCAGCAAGTCGGCAACACGGTTGCTGTAGCCATACTCATTGTCATACCTGGACAAAGAGGGAAGAAAGAAAGGAAAATGAGTCAGTGTGTTTCCTTTTCCCTCAGACTTCCAGTTTTATATGTGGGGCTGGACAGGACATTTGAAAACTCACCAGGAAATGAGCTTGACAAAGTTGTCGTTGAGGGAGATGCCAGCACCAGCATCAAAGATGGAGGAATGGGTATCACCGATGAAGTCGGAGGACACCACCTGCAAAACACAAAGCACACCACAAGTGTGTAAAACAAAGCAAATCACAAATCAGTGACAACAATCAACTATCCATGATTTATTGTGGTTCTACAGTGTGCATAGAATACCTGGTCCTCAGTGTAACCCAGCACTCCTTTCAAGGGTCCCTGTGCGGCCTTCTTGACAGCTTCCTTAATGTCAGCATATGAAGCAGGCTTGGAAAGGCGGCATGTCAGATCCACCACTGACACATCGGCCACTGGCACCCTGAATGCCATACCTGTCAGCTTGCTACAGAAGGAGACAGAGAACAAAAGAGTGATATTAGGTTTTTTCTTTCTGCACTCAGTCTTCATGTCTTCAACAGCTGGCAGCTGAAACTGTGTGTCTGTGTATATCTTTACCCATTGAGTTCAGGAATGACTTTGCCCACTGCCTTGGCAGCACCAGTGGAAGCTGGAATGATGTTCGCGTGGGCACCACGGCCATCACGCCAGGCCTTGGCACTGGGACCATCCACTGTCTTCTGCGTGGCTGTGTATGCATGGACTGTTGTCTACAGATATCACATGACACATTAATAACCTTTAAGGCTTAAAATAAGAGTACCAGAAATATTGCATTTGCTTATTACACTTAGATACTGTACAGATTTACTGTTACTCACCATGAGTGCCTCCTCGATGCCAAAGTTATCATGGATGACTTTGGCCAGGGGAGCCAGGCAGTTGGTGGTGCAGGAGGCATTACTACGAACAGAACGGCAGACATGTTTATTCTTTTAAAATATACAAATATATAATATTTGGATTTTTTTGGTGAGATTGCGGAGTTAAATTTAGGAACATGTTTGTGAAAAATAAAAAATGAACATTGAAATAGACGATGTTACCTGACAATGGTCATGGAGGAGGGGTCATATTTGTCCTCGTTAACTCCCATGACAAACATCGGAGCGTCAGGTGAGGGGGCCGACACAACCACACGCTGTGCACCACCCTGGATGTGAGACTGTGATTGGAAAAGAACGAGAGAGCAAAGGTTAGAAATAGGGCTTTCTTACAGTCTGTCTATATTTATCTGTGCATGCGTTTATGTGTGTACTTACAGAAGCCTTCTCAACACTGAGGAAGACTCCAGTGGACTCAACAACATATTTGGCTCCAGAGCTGCCCCAGGGGATTTCAGCTGGCTTCATACTAGAGTTATAGAAGAAACCATGTCAGTCTAAGATAAAATGACCCTCACAAATGGACACAGTGCTCAAAGAGGTACTGCTAAACAGGAATGTCCCTAATATAACCTCTTTTCTTGCTTTGTCGTGACTCCAATTACTGTATTTGGCCCTAAAAAAAAACCTACAAACATGGAGTCGAACCACATACTTAGTCTGGACTTGCACATACAACAAGTCTCTAGGACAGCTGTCTAAAGGAAGAACATCCTGCCTCACCCCTTGGGTTTATCCAAAAAGCCGCAGTGAGAGTACTAACATGGACTAGAAAGAGGGATCTCCCTGTTAAATCCAGAATTGAAATCCTTCTTTTCACCTACAAAATGATAAATGTACTTTGCTCCCAGACTGCAGGCTTACTTGTGGTTCCTAGAGTTTCTAAAAGCAGAATGGGAGGCAGAGGCTTCAGCTATCAGGCCCCTCTCCTGTGGATCCAGCTCCCAGTTTGGGTTCAGGAGAAAGAAACCCTCTCTACTTCTATGATCACGGTTAAAACTTTTCTTTTTGATAAAGCTTATAGTCAGGGCCGGATCAGGTGACCCTGAACCATTTCTTAGTTTTTGCAGCCATTATAGGCTCAGCCGTGCTGGACGACCACCCACGATGCACTGACTCTCCTACACTTCCCTCTTCTCACTCCCTCTGTGTTTATATGCTGCTATTGTACGACAATAACTTTTTTCTTCTCACGACCATAGTTTGTGTTTTGTCCCTCGTCTGCTTATGCTCCTTCCCACTGTCACCAAGTGGATGCTCATACAGGATTGTTGAGGTTCTGCCTGTAATATTGTTGGGTCTTTTCTTTAAAATATAAAGTGCCTTGAGATGACTGTTGTTGTGAACTGGGGCTATAAAAATAAAATAAATCTAAACTGAACTGGCATGTTTTCAGCCTTGTTGCCACCCCCCCGAAAAAACAAAAAACAAAAACGGCCACAGACTTAACATTATCATTACTTACCACTGGAAGACAGAGATGGGGTGGCCATCGACAACAAGCTTGCCATCCTCTGCAGAGACTTCGCCGCGGTAACGGCCATGGGTGGAGTCATACTTGAACATGTAAACCTAGAAGGAGGCGGGATGACAATGGTGAAGTTACAATGGGGAGTGTTGAAGAGGTAGTGTGTGTCATTGCTTCACAAGGAATATGAAAGTGACCAATTCATTTCTTCATTACAGTAACATGTATTACACACTCCTGCAACTTTCTGGAGAGTTTTAGCAATTTTCAGCAAAAAGCACCATGAGATTAAGTCTTCTATTAGCACCCAAACTACATACATCCACGCACGTCATGGATTTATACTGCATAGTGTGAATATTTTAGCAAGAAGTAGTTTTCTCACCATGTACTGCAAGTCAATGAAGGGGTCATTGATGGCCACAACCTTGATGCCCTTTTGAAGGCAAGCCCTCAGGACCAGGCGGCCAATACGGCCAAAGCTGCAGAGACAGAGATGGAGAGATTAGTAATAGTTGCTATGGGAAATGGTGGGAAACTGAATCTTCTTACAGACTCAGGCCACGTCCACAGTAATGCTTAAGTGTTTTAACTTTTGCTACATTCTTATGTCCACATTGTTTTATGACCCTTAAAACAGAGACTTTTAGAAACATTTCCTTTTTGATTTACTCTAATGGATCAATATGCATCATGCCCTCATTTGTGAATGGTCATGTGATATTCCAGAATGAAGATTATTTCTAAACATATGCTAAAAAAGGATCATCTGTTTTTGATCTGAAAACAAACTGCAGCCACCATCAGTCAATAGCTTGAAGGCTAGCTACAGGAAGCGTTGGCTCTATCATGGATCCCCCTTTTTTTTTTCAAATTATTTTAATGTATTGCAAAGAAGGAATGAAAGCGAACAAAGCAGTCTTTACTGTGCAGTTATACTTGGTGGAAATGAATTTCTCCTCCTGCAATTGCTTTTGTCGCTCTTTAATAATATTTACTAACCACCAGTGGTTGCCCATCCCCAATATCTGCTTCACTGACATCCTATCATAATCATCCTGAAATCGGGCTGAACCCATCTTGCTTTTATCGTGTGTGTGTGTGTGTGTGTGTGTGGTGTTTCACACTGACCCATTGATTCCAACACAGAGGTCTGACATGGTGGCTGCTGCTTAGGGAGTGTGGAGTTACCTGGAGGAAAAAGAAAAAACGATAAAGACATTAAAAAGATATCCACGACTGAAACAACTGAGTGTGAAATAAAAGAAAGCTATCCAACCCCTAACTGGTGATATTTGGTTGCCGACAGTGCACTCATTGAAACAGATAAAAAGGGCATCTGTTCTCAACAGCACCAAAAATAGTTATATATAAAGTTTAAACATTGGACGGGTGGCTTGACAACAAAATCAAGTATGTGTGGGCGCTTAGAGTTAGACAAGCTGTTGCTCTAACAAGGGGAAGTAGCTTTATTCAGGTAAATTAGATTGCTGGCAATTACTGTGTTGTCTTGCAATGTCAAAATGAACACAATATACCAGAAGCCAGACAAAAAACTGTGGCAAGTTAATACACAACGTAACACTCATACAACCACAGGAAATGAGCAAGCAGAGCCAAAAAGAAACATATCTGCAATAAATCAAAAACCACCAAAAATCTGTTCATGCATGTTAAACTACCCACTATCATCAGTTTCACTTGATATTACAAATGCTTCATATTTTTTAAAGTAGTATTCTGCTCCTTCTTTGCTCAACTTTTCCTTCCGATCATCACACCGTTTCTGTTCTCTCTACGCAAGCAGAGGGCATGCAGGGTGAAGTGAAGTTACATGCATGCACCTTCTTGAAAAGGTATGCATCTGAAATGCTCTTTGGTACAAATTTCAACATTTCTGTGATTTCAGCAATGAGGTAACATGAGAAAAAGCTGGTAACTGTCATCTCACAGTACATGGAGACCCAGTATGATGCATTACTAGTAAAAACACCAAAGTGGTACATTGCTGTTAAGAAAGATTATGAAATTGTATAACTTTTCAAGAAGGTACTGCTGAAGGCAGAGCAAAAGCCAGAAAGTGTGCAAAGGTGTGACTGTGTTTATCGTCAATGGGGGAAAAATATAGGCTGACAAAAACCATGTTTTATAGGCAACTGCTGCAGGAGTAGGGAGGAGTTACAGCATGCAGGAACACATTTCAACAACAACGGGATATAAAGGGAGGAAGAAAGTGGCAAGTATGTAACAAAGCATACTTGAGTAGAGATGAAGCATGAACTTGGCCTAACTATGTGATCTCTGTTTCCCTCTGACTTCCTGTCCTTTTCATACTCCTATCCCAATCTTTTCTACTAGCTCTGCTTCCCCTCTCCACCACTTCATCCATTCAACCTTTGCTGCCATTGGTCTCTCTATATTAGAAAGGTTGGCTTCTGACATGTCATGCAAAACAACAACAGCATTAACCAGGACTGAGCTAACGTGTGTGTGTGTGTCAGAGTGGCAGGACAGGTAGAGTGAGTAAGTAAGGGCAATGCGGATTGTCCTTGGAACTCGCTGGTCGTCATTTTAGACTACTGTAATCTCCTAATCTGTCGTGTGTGTGTGTCTCTGTGGGAAGCAAGTAGGACAGGCTGTGGATCTGGTGAAATGCATTGTGGGAACTACCAGATTAGGATAAATCATCTCTCTCTCTCTCTATCTCTTTCACACACTGTCATTAAAAACAACTGTATATGAGACTTTGGATTTTTTTAACCTGGACTGATCCACTGTAGTCATTACTGTGCAGCAGCCTTGCTCAAAGAGTAGCACCATTTGC
Source organism: Paratilapia polleni (assembly GCA_015106735.1). Classification (NCBI taxonomy): domain Eukaryota; kingdom Metazoa; phylum Chordata; class Actinopteri; order Cichliformes; family Cichlidae; genus Paratilapia; species Paratilapia polleni. Next base: position 9,243 of record VUQI01028602.1, on the reverse strand, counting down.
TGCCAGTCACAATCAATTTATTGGACAGCCTGCCAGTAGTGACCCATTTTGGCCTCAGTGGTTTAGACTTCTTGTCTCCATATTTGCAGCACCATCCTTTCAAGGTAGAGCAGCCATTTTGTGTTCTGCTGCTTGCATCAATGTGCAAGGTCACCAAGAAGAAAGGAGGGGGAGAGAGAGAGGGAGGGAGGGAGATGGTACAGTATGGTCATGCTGTTCTCACATTTCACCTATTGTACATTCACAAAACTCTGCAGTAATGTCCCCCCTCTCTCTTTCTGTGTCCCCTTGTTGCCTGTTTCACAGTTTATTTTCCTCCTTGGCTTTCTCTCTACATGCTATTCTCTAAGTTTTCCCAACACAGAGCTGCTGCCCTGGGTAACCAAAACAAAATGGCCACTCTACTACTTTTTAAAAGGAGAGCAGGTTTTTAAATTGAACTAAAGATGGAAAATGGAGCGGTGGAGGCAGTTAAAGAGAGACCGATCTTGTAGGATTGACTTTCAGACCTCCAGGTGTGGAAAATTTCACGACTTAACTTCACCCTGCTTGAATGGCAGGGTGAAGCAGGTACTAATGGCAGGCTCATGTCATGACAGGCACTTCTGGATAAAAAAAAAAAAAAAAAAGTCAGTGGTATGAGCCTGCGTGCATCACTTTAGTAATTCAGTTAAAAAGCACTGTGATGCAAAATAACCAGTAAAATTCATAGCATCGTGCTAATGGTGAGTGAAGTAAGAGGTCTAAATCTGACTGTTTGTTATACCTCGTATTGATAAATACTACACAAACAAACTCGCACAAGGTGCTCATTAGAAGCTGCTTTTAAAATAACGGGGTCAGTGTGCAACCCACCCAAGCCTTGATTTGTGGCTTCATGCTTGACTTAAACCATGCACTCCTGTGTGAAAGTCCTCCATCTAATGTTTTCAGCCTTCACATCCCCAAACAACAGCACACTGGGCTGAGTCACAGCTGCTCTGAAGAGATATGTCTTTTATATATATATTAACCTCACGTTCAGATTACAGATTTTTTTTTTTATTTATATGTGTCATCTATGCAACATCCTTCATCGAATTCTACATAACAGTATGTCTTGTAAGGTTTTTAATGCAATAATTACACAATCTCAGTTTCACTAATGGTTGCCTAAATTGTACCTACTAAGGATATTGCATTTGAATTTGCTGTTGGCCAATCAGCACTGGGCTGCTTTTCAGCCCCCCCCCCCCAGAGCACTCACACAGGCATGCCACAGCTCACAAAGACAGCACTGTGCAGGGCAGGGGGATGACATACTTGTAACTGCGGCTTGCATTCTGCTGATACTCATTAAAATGTTAAAAGAAGAGGCAGTCAGGCTGTCAGAAGCCCTTCAACACTTTACTGACTATACAATACATACAGATTCACTAAACCGTGTCTTTAGTATTTATCAGATAGAAATTTTCTGAGTCCAGATCTAACAATGTAGGTGAGCTAGCTTGCTCCAAGAAATTTGTGGTGAAAGCAGATACCGTTCTAAACAGGTGAAAGTATTAAGGAATACAAAAGAAATGGCATTAAAGCTTAGCTATTCACGCTGAACAGCTGGTTGTGTGGTGCATCCATCTCCTCTGCTGAGTGCTTGCTGTCCTCCCCTTTTGACCTGCACTTTGAGCTCTTATTTCTCCCTTGCTTTTTTGGCTCCATGAGTACCACACATTTGCCCTCTGCTTATTCCCACCACCCAAACTAATCATTAAAATTCAGCACCCTCCCTCCATCTCTCTATTTGTCACCACTTTTTGTCTGTGTATCCCACCCCCCTAAAACCACCACCACCACCAACACAACCTCCCCTCCTCCAAGCTACGACCTATTTTCCTCGCTCACACATTGAGTTTATCCAGAGGGGGTGCAGAATAGGGTCCCTCTGATGTACGTGTACGTGCACTGGAGGGACCGCTGAGGGGGAAAGATGACTCATAACTAGTAGACCAGAAAAGGACAAAGACGATCGGCTGCATCAGGTGGAAAAAAAATCTCAAACTTGTGAGTGGAAGCGCAAGAGAAAGGAGAGGAGTGGAGCGGAGCATAATGACACAGCATTTTCTTTCTGTTAACATTTCTTAATGTGTCAAGCTCCTACAATTTGCAAAACAAACACTGATTGTTTTTCTCTGAAACATGTCTTACAGGGCCATTTGAACAATGTGTGGTCTCCAGTAACTTGCTGCAAACCCTTATATGGACACAAGTTCAGGGTAGCACAGATGATCTGCTAGTTAACATTGTCCACATATAGAAGAAGACACAGTAAAACGAGTCACATCGTTCACGATATTCACGGCACGAGAGGCAGAGTAAAGCTAGTATGCTCACTTTTTGGTATGCCTCAGTTTGTGCACTCTTTTCAAAGGCATCCATCGGAAATTTGTCAGTGAGTAAATGAACTCACTAACTCTGACTGTGCTTTTCCTGCCCACAAACTCCCCTGGCTTTCCTCCTTCATCTGCCCTTCTTTGCACCCCCCTCCCCCAGCTTTCTATCCCTCTGACACACCTTCCCTCTCTCTCTCTCCAGTGGTTTTCCACTGCAGTAGGTTGATTGGCTGGAGGCCAGACAGACTATCCAATTAGGTAATGTCTTCTGTTCTTGCCCGCCTCTCAGTCAATCGCAAAATCAAACGCATTACGGAAAGCTATACTACTACTATTAATGTGAGATAATGCCATGTAAATGTTCATATCACTTTCACTGTATACTGTTCAAATATTTGGAAAATCCTTTTCTTTTTCTTTTTTTTTCTTGCTCTGGCAATACTGTTATTTCAGTTTTCATCTCTTCTTGAGCAGTATACCTTCTCTCTCCCATTTTAAATTCTCAAACCTGAGATAATCTCCCTTTGCTGCTGTAAACTTACTTAAGTGGCCAAAACCATCACATCTGTAAGACACATGCACACACACAAGCACCACAGGCTGTGTGTCCTACTCAGCAGGCAGGGTCTCCTGCAGACAGGGACAGACCGATTAAGAGGCCCACTTTTTCTATGAGACATTTAATCAGCGGCAAATTAGCATGATAAGCAGCCAGTTGTGTATTCCTATAACCAGATACACCTGATTTGATAAGATTAGTACAATATATTGGTTTGTTAATCCACTAAAACTTGTATATATGGTGTGTGCACACATCAGTCATCATGAATTAATAAAGAGTGTGCTGGATCAAACTGCAGAGGATTCAGTAGGAGAGAGACATGTGACACTCTCCTAGTGATGCTGATCACAGACACACACAGACACACTGCTAACAGCACTAATGTGGGACAGATATCTAAGTGTCAGACCCTGTCATTTGCCTCCTCTCATCTCATAAGCTAAGCCACAGCACAGCAGCTGTTGGATGAGTAGGGGCATTTTATATCCACATTCTCTACTTCCTACAGTGCTGTAGGGTTTATTTCCTTAAATCGGTGACGGTTATGCACAGAGTGCTGAGTCACTCTGGAGTTCCTTCTCACTCGTCTCATACACATCCTTAAAAAAGATGCCTGGGTGATTAGACAGCTGCAGAGCACAGTCAAGTGGGACACTCATACTAACCTCAGCCTATAAACCACCACACTCCTCTGAGAGGAAAACCTGAATGAATCTGAACAACAGCTCATAACCATTTCAAGAATGACTCAAGGCTGCATGTAAATCCATCTCATCACAAAACTGACTTTTAGCGGCAGGGACAATCCACAAATTGCAGGATGTGGTAACCTAATGTGGGTTGGTTTTAACACCTAGTACCTTGTTATAACATGAGTATAGGAAGGTGGGGAATATTTTCTGGCATGACTAATATGGCCAGCACATCACTAAAAAAGAAAAAAAAAAATCTGCAAGTGTGCATCCTGCAGACAGCATGTGAAAAATCAAGCCCACATTTACACCCAGCGTCACAGAGGCTACATGAGCCCTTGCTTTTCTACATATGCCATATCTCAATAATTACATGGTTGTACTCCCTGCTATGCTGGAATAATGTGCTCTGTGTGTTGCAGGTTGGCTCTACACACTAAACTCACTGACAAATCTCTTGATCAGAGAAATAAGTTTTCCTATTCTTTCTGAATTCTGTTGGAGAAATGAATATAGAGGAGGAGACCATCATCAGTCATGCACATTGCCTGAAAACCTGCTGACAACACAAGATGTGACTACAGTGCTTAGCATGACTGCTAAGAATACTAAGATGCAATTTGTGACCTTCAGTATAGAGCAGTCTGAGCTAATGTGTGCCCCTTCTCGGTTACATTATGAATCACTGATTTCAGGTTGACAAGGAGTGTAAGATGAAAGATTATGAGCTGATCAGTATCACCCCTGAACCTCTGGGCCTGCTGTGACCTTCACCAGCTGGAGGCATGACCTTCACCAGCCAGCCATGGCTACATATGCATGTAGCCTACTTCACCTGCATGAAATAAATCAACAGCAATAACACTGTTCACCTTAAATAATAACCCAACATCATGTTATGTATAATGTACAAACACTGCCATCCCCTGTAGAGTTTAAAATAATGAATTAATCCTAATAATCCTAAAAATCCTAATAATTCTCCTGTATTGAACGAGGTTGACTTGTTCTATTAGTTAGTGCTTTGGTAAGAAAGTGCGCAGTAACTGTATCTGTGTCGTATTTCTCCTTTAGAATACCACAGGCCTCCTCATCCGACAACTGCATCAACAGGTCAGTCGAGTCTGAAGTCAAAACTGCGGCACAATCATGCGACACTGCGCTGTGCGTCTCTCTGCCCTTCAGGGAAGACTTTCAGCCTCTTCATCTCTGGCATGAAATCAAGCAAAGCTTAATCATTTTGCCCCTTTCGCTTCTGCCATCACCGAGGCCTCTGCCTCACGTAGGCCACACTAATTGCGAAACTACACCTCATCTCTGAACGGCGTAACGTCGACAGACTTCATCACGGGGACTAGAAGAAGCACGTAGCTTCTCCTCTACTGACTCATCCACCCTCTTTCAGCGGAGTCCTTACAGCTCGATGCACCACTGCATGGCGTACTTAATCAAACATCTACCTCCATGTGCTATTCGTGAGTGTTCTTCTGAGATAAACGCGGGAATATGAGCTACATTTTAGTATTGGGTTACATAACATGGAGCCTAATCCACTTCCGCAGATGCAGCATTTCGAGCTGCCAATGTCACGTCACCCGCTAACACAATCCAGCCTCGGATGAATGAATGAAGAACAATTAATACACTGTAGTTACTTTATAGTAATTCACAATGCAGTCGAATTTTAATATTTTCATGCGTTTGAGGATTTTTTTTAAGGTACACGACGCAACAAAACGACTCAGGCAGAAAGCGTTACACAACACTCAGCCTCTCTCTCCAGCGTGCAAGGCCATGGCCGCATCCCCTCACATCCTCCCGTCTCTCTTCCTGTATATGAAAAGCGTGCATCCTGCGAAAATGACTCCTTTCAGAAATCATAAACGACCCTTGTAGCACTCGCGTGGCCTATCTTTCCTGATTTTGTGTCACTTCAAATTGAGATGTATCCGAATTAAATCATTTTGGATGCAGGACACTGATGTGCACCCACCAGCTTCCGCAAGTCATGTACAGCCTGTAGTGATACCAGTCTCGGTGAAGGAAGGAAAAAAATTTACGTTCTTGACCTGAATGCTGAAAAATATTTAAAAGCTAGACATTATTCGGGCCTACACACTGAAACGCAAAGTGCTCTTGCGGCTTACCTCACGGCTGATGCTTCTTGAGTCTGTGTGCGCAGTTCACAGTGACGCCTTCCGTTTTTATAGCAGGCACGTGCCTCGGGAAGCCTGGTCGCCCTAGCGACGTGACGTCACGCCATCCTCTGCTGTCAGGACTCCATTCCGAACGCGTACATGGTCACGGTCTCTCAGCGGCTGCCACAGTAACAGGGATAAAACACTGGTCTGGTTAACGTCTTATTCACTAAGCTTGTTCACAGGACGGAGTCGAGGGTCGTGTAGATGATGAAAGACAATATTAATCAGTGAGAAACACACAGACAGAGGAGAGAGAGAAACAGAGAGAGGCTGGCAGGATGCCAGCGTGGAAGTGGTGAGGAAATGATGAGGCATTTTGTCCCATATCCCACCATGCTCAGCGGCTACACACGAGGAGCTAATGTAACAAATGGTTAATACATATAAACGATTCATAAGGCCAAACGAGCAGATTTAGATTCAATTCAAAAAAATTTAGATCACAAAAGTCTGAATTAAACATGCAAAGTATTGGTAAGCTGCTCACTCTCTACATGTAGCCAGGTGGGATGCAGAGCCAAATGCTTTGTAACCGGGCCTCCAGTGTGTATTGATCCGTAAAGGACTGCAGACTGGGTCTTCTCTGGAGGGCAGTTAGTGTGTGTGAGAGAGCCCATATGGATGGATGCAGCATTATGCAAGAAGCCATGAAACCAACATGTCACGTATACATGAAGACGTGCTGTTCTGCTAAACTGGACTGATGAATTATGACTGTATGATCATACGTATCACCAATATGAAATAAAATAGCCTGAATAATCATTTAAAAACAACAACAACAAAAAATATGTTCAGTTGTGTATTTTTTTTTCTCGTTTTATTCTTTTCTGGTACACATGCTACGTCCCCTCTGTTCTTTTTTCATTTCCTCGGGTCACATGTCAGGCTGAGAACAAGCCTACGTGAGGCAGAATGCGTGCAGTAATAAGGAAAATCCCTGCAGTGCAGTAGGAGGGACGTTATTTGCACATACTTCACATCCCCTTTTCGAATTTCGTCAGCAGGAAGCTGGCCCTCGTCGAGTACAGAGTTTAATGAAAGTGGTGAATCTGTAATGAATCTGTAACAGGTTTAGACTTGTCTGACACAACCTTGTAGGTACAGCAGGATATGAAGCATCCGAAGCGTTTGAAGTTTGTAGACTAACAGCGCCATCTATCTGTCTATCGTTCGTTCGTTCACAGGATTAAAAGACAAAAGTCATTTTTATCTGAGTAACGGTGAACTCGTTTGTATTCTTGCGCCATCCTGAGGCCCTCTCTGGGCCCAGACGTTGAACCAAAGCACCATCTCCTGGACAAACCCCTATCCTGCATGTGGATGAGTTTTAGTCCTTAGCGATAAAAAATTAATTTCCCAAAACAGTTCTTTCATGCAAAAGATTGTAACTCACCTCAAACCTTTAACTCCTCTGTCAAAATGAAGGTTAAGTCATTGCCACCATAAGGACAGGATCTTTTGATACTGTGTAAATCAGCATGGTCAAAATGTTCAGATCCATTTAGTCAGAATGACAGTAGACTAGAGGTATGTTGTCGCCTTCTACTGCTATAACACTGTTATCCTATATGTATTCAGTGAATGCCTAACTGACTGCTAAGCAAATACTCCTGAGATGTTGATCTAAAAGGTTTTATATTCTACTTTTTAAAGCAAACGAGCACTCACATTTCCATGTAATGTGAGAGGAAAAAAATCCTGCAGTGCCTCACATTAAACAGAAAATGCAAATTGTACCCAGTACTGCAGAGAGCATGTGCACAATCAATGCCAAAAACACAAGTACAGTGGAAACAAAATCTAAGCCTGCTATGTAGTGATATATTACAGTAAAAATAAATAAATAAAAGACTGTGCTGGAATCACTGTTGCTCTGTTTGGCTGCAGATTCTCGTCAACCTCATGCCTAACGCCCTTTATGGCAGCGTGTACATTCTTCTGCATCTTCCTATAATCTGTTGTTCTCCCCTTGTTGCACCACCACACAGCCCTGCTCCCTTTCCTCTTCCACTGGCCTCCAATACTTATGACTTACACCTGTGGACTTGGAAGATTTTGACATTTGAATGTAATATGCTCCATGTGATGACTTACATGGTGACATATTTTGAAGTGCAAAACTTTTCCATGGAGATGAAACACAATCTGTTATGTAGACGATGAGCTTATTTGCAGTCTGTAATGTGCAAAGTTATTTACAGAGTCTAACAAAGAGTCATTCGAGAATTGAGCTGCAGTATAGTACAGAGGGGAACTTATGATTTAGACCAAGACTTATTGTCAGTAAATGTTGAACCTGTTATTATTTTTGCCAAGTTCTGCTTTTGCACTGGCTCTTGTCATTATGAAGAAGCTTTGCTGTCATATTAAACAGCTCTGCTCAAGGTGAGGGAGGTGTAAACGGGTCACAGATGCAACATGGGATGCTGAAGTTTGAAATCAAAACAAGATCCGCCGGTGAAAGTGTTACTGCAAATGTTGGACTGGATGCTCCTATCAGTGTCTGGAGACACGGGTACAGAACAAACTCTTTAACATTTGAACCAACAAGCAACATTAACCACATTTTTCTGTTAAGAATAGGTAAGGGTCCGTTAGGGTCCATAAATGAAGTGTGTCAACTTTTTGGGAAATTAAACTTCAATAGACAGCTTTGTTGAACAGCACACTGCAGCATGCTGCTGTAAGTATGACAGCATGCTGACATACAAAATATTTCGGTGTGTATATTTTGCGCCATCCTGACAAAAGAGAAGAGGACCACTGTCATTTATTAACAGGGGTACCCATTCAGTTTCATGCACCAGGGGGCAAACTTCCCTTTACAGTAACACTGACATCTGAAGGTCAGTGCTGCTAAATAAAAAACCTGAAGTATAGGTCAGCTGGGAATGTGTTTTAGAATAAATAAATAAAGATAAAATATCACAAAAATATCTATGCAACAAACAAAACTGTTATAAATATCTGTCACATACAGAGCAGATGTATTATTAGTGTGTTGTTGGGGTCATGCTAATGAGCATTTTGGGTTTCATAAACTGCTTTAAAAAGAGGTACAGTGGTGTGAAAGTGTTTGCCCCCTTCCTGATTTCTTATTGTTTTGCATGTTTGTCACACGTAAAGGTTTCGGATCATCAAACAAATTTAAATATTAGACAAAGATAACACAAGTAAACACAAAATGCAGTTTTTAAATAAAAGTTTTTATTATTAAGGGAAACAAAAAATCCAAACCTACCTGTCCCTCTTTGAAAAAGTAATTGTCCCATAAACCTAATAACTGGTTGTGCCACCCTTGGCAGCAACAACTGCAATCAAGAGTTTGTGATAACTGGCAATGAGTCTTTCACATCACTGTGGAGAAATTTTGGCCCACACTTCTTTGGTCTGTTTAAGGTCATGCCAAAGCATCTCAG
>VUQI01028601.1:0-12703 GCA_015106735.1 Paratilapia polleni | reverse complement strand
TTTGTTCCTTTGTGTTTAATTGTACATAATATACTCAATGAAAAATATAAAATGAAATGAAAATGAAAACAGGACAGTGGGCTAGTGTGCCACATGCACCTGAAAAGGAAGCAAAGAGCATCATTAACTCCTCAGTTATTCCCATTAGACCAGATAAGCTGGAAACATTACACGCAACACTCTCTGTGAGCTGAAGGATTTTTCTGGAGCCACCAGACATCAGAGTCTTACCCCAGCATCCACCCTCTCACATTTCCTGGGAACGCTGCACAGACTCAGGGCTGTCCTGCTCTAAAAACAGCAAATGCCTGAGGGCTCTCTCACACTCACTTTTTGAGCCATTTATGCACACTTCCTGTGGGTTTGCACACTCTCAGACAAAAGAGGTCCATTTCTATCCCTACAGGTACAATGTACACAAATGTACTCCCTGGGGCTTATTACTGGAACTAAGGTATCTACCTTTTAAGAGGCCAAAAAGGTATGTATATGTTCCCAAGCAGTAAAAGATACATATTTATACAGTATTTTCTAGATATCAGGAGACAGTGTGTGTTCTGCCAGATGCAAAAAGAAATTAGGTAAAATACTGATTTTACTCTTAGATTTTAAGAGTTTCCTTAATAATTTTAGTTAAATGAAAAGCATTTAATAAATTCATTACTGTCACATCACAGCAAGATGGTTCTGGGTTCCAACCTCCACGGGAGCCTTTGTTCCTGCTCTGCAGTGCTAGTTCATTTACAAGTGTATGAATAAATAATTATAAATCAGTGGGTACCCCTATAAACATTTTTTGCAGAGGTTCAAGACTGATGAGTACCCCCCTTTCAAAGATACTGACCCAGTGACACACCATTACTTTGTATCTCTAAAGGAACAATAAGGCGCTTTATTTTGTGTAGTGTAAATAAGGAATCTTCAAGCACTCTAAGGTTAAATCCCTCTTTTCATAATAATCTAATCTTCTGTGAAGGTTAAACACAGCAAACACTGATTAGACCAGAGTGCTTAGGACAGCAAACATAAAATCCTTTTATCAACAAGATAGAACAAGTCACAAGTCACTTCACCACAATGGCTTTTAATCTCTGTCATCAGGAGTCCGTGCCTTGCTAGTGTGACCATGTAATCAAATTGATTAGTGATTTGCTCGCTTTATACAAAGCACCAGGTCACACAGTGCAGAAATTGTGAGTGCAGTGTTTTGTTTATTGATTTTTATCTGCTTTTGTGATTCAATTTTACCTCCAATTATCCTGTTAGGTCACATTTAGGTTATTTGGTTCTTGAAACATATTTAGTGGATTGATTTGGTAATTTTAGATGAAATCATCTTGAATATCAGTGAGCTCTTAATTTGAAATAAAGGTATCACGAGTAGAGGGTCAAAACTTTAATCAACATTTATTTGACTGAATGAGTGCTGACAAAGCTCTTCTATGGAGAGCCTGTTCACTTCCTATTAATACCACTGTACTGAAATTAGCTGCAAGGCACACAGAGGGTGCTTGTATGGTAGGAGCATCATGGGTAAAATTATTATTTACACCTGCTTATAAACAGAAAAGCACAACTTTAAATATAGTTTGGCAAATACAGTATTGATTATATGTCAGAATTGAAAGGAAATAATACTAATTTCCTTTTCTTTTTTCTTACAGAGAAGCTGATTTTGGACATACAGTACAACAGTAGCATTCTTCTAATGTATGCTGATTGGCCACTTAAGGTTTTAATTCAATTCAATTCAATTTTATTTATATAGCACCAAATCACAACAACAGTCGCCTCAAAGCGCTTTATATTTTAGGGTAAAGACCCTACAATATTAGACAGAAAACCCCAACAGTCAGACGACCCCCTATGAACAAGCACTTGGCAACAGTGGGAAGGAAAACCTCCCTTTTAACAGGAAGAAACCTCCGGCAGAACCAGGCTCAGGGAGGGGCTTTTTGTATGTATATACAAATAGTGTCAAAGTTACCCGTGTCTAAATATATACTGTTTATCTAAGTAATGATAATACAAACAATAATTACAGGAAAACAGAAATGATTTCTCAAATCAAAAATTATAATTATATAAACATTTTTCAGAATACTTTTAATATGCCCTTTGCTTCTGAAAATGAGTTCCCATTCTCATTTTGCCCTTGCTAACTGTCAATAAGCCTGTATATTTGTAGATTTTGGCTTAAGGAGGTTGCTCTGACAACAGCTCCACATTAACTTTAAAGAAGGAAATAATCCCAGCATGTGTCAAATGAAGCTTGCTTGGTTATCCACATATCCACACAGGGCTGAGAATGTCCCTGTTCTGTCATATACAAACTCTGACATGTTTTACTTAATAAATACATTAGACTGATGTCAGTAAAGCAAAACTAAGAGACCTGACTGTAAAACAAACCCCCCCCCCCCTAGTTGAAGAGAAGCTACAAAGAGCAGATTAAGTTTTGGAAGTTCCTGCAGTGGGTGGATGTGAGGGGTAGTTTCTCGCCCTGGTGACAAAGACCTCAGTTCATCGTCTTGGACGACAGCTGCAGCTCCATTGAGACAGATAGACGTGTAACCTTTATAAGAAGATGGTGCAGAATGATGAATGAGAGCACAGGGAAGAGAGAGTGAGCTACAGTATCTCTGTTGTCACTTCAATCTCACTCCATCAGCAATCTGGGGAGGCAGCTGGCTGCCATTAGTGTGTAATTTCCAGTCCTGACCATGGGATTGCTGAACAGTTATTTAGCCCTAAGGCCACAGGGACATTTAATAGGATTGGGATTATTTTCCTTAAAGTTAGAAAACCTTGAAATTTGGTCAGTCACTCTGCCAGTTAATACTACAGATTCAAATTCTGCATGAAGCAAAAGAATGAAAATAGCCTCTTTACTCCATGGAAAACAGATTTTTTAGCCCTGTGAACACCCTCAAACCTTCCTGATTTCTGGCAGTTAACTGCTGTGAGCTCATATTTGCAGGTGCCTGAAACTGTTAATAAACCCCTAATGAATGATGTGAATGAGCTCACTACAGCATTGGCAGAAAAGCGGCAAGAAAAATAACTTGTGATTAGCTGGTAGATCTGTCATTAATAATAATACTTTATGTTGTGTATGATTTAAAAAAATGGGTCATTCATCTTCTTTAAGGCAGATCTATTCAAGTTACAATTTATGAGTATATAATGATACTGAGCTATGTACAGCAGCAGAGAGAGCTTAAAACTGAGTGAGTACCTCTTTAGAAAAAGGTGTGAAAATGCTATCCCCATACTATCATGATTTGCATTTGTATACCTCACCTCATTGCCACTCACACATTAAACTGCCATTGAAAGCTCTCGGTGCTGCCTCCAAATTCCTGTGAAGAGTTGTTAACCTGCATTTCTCACTGCACCGCTGCTTACTGACAACTTCTCACACAGTATTTCTCTTTTTTTCCCCCTCATATGTGCAAACAACAAAAAAAATAAATCAAAATGCTTGAAGCCTACACCACTTTTCTGAATTGCAGGATCAAATATTGTATGATAAACCTAAACCGAATAGCATAAAAACCATAAATGCAGATGTATTTTCCACATATTTCCTAAGAAAATAAGACGACAAAACCTTCAGCCTGGCCAGGAACTAATATAAATCATTGTCACTGGAGTGGTGTGGTTGTGCGGTTGTGTGGTAGTGTCAGATAAGTCTTGTGCCTCTCTTGACCTGACGCTCTTTCCCTTCTCCCTGTGGTGATGGACGGCCAGAACACAAACCCACTTCTCTCTGCTGGCCTGAATCCGCTCAGCATTCAGACTCCGTGTCACAAAGACACTGACATCATCCCTCCTGCTGTTTGAGAATTTATGCCCTTTCACCAAAAAAACCCATCCTTTTTCTGTTTTTCAGTCAACTTTTTTTCCTTCATGTTTTGCCCGCAGAGAGTTGAGAGCAGCAGACGTATGGGCTGTCATGTTCCTGTGCTGTCACAACTTGAGGTGCTATTCAAAATACTGTCACGCACAACTGCAGTGTGAGCTTGCATCTCGTGTCAAAGAGCTCACACACCGACGCCGCTTTGCCTTGGCATTTCTCACAGTCACCACATGCCAGCTATGGAGGCGTCAAGTGGGTGGAAAATGTCAGGTTTTTGTAACCTTTATTTAAGTCAGGAAAAGGTGATTCAACAGCAATAATATGTTGCTTCAAATTCAGACCAGGGACCTGCAACCTCCGGAAGTTTATGTATTAATAAAGAGCACATCATAAACTGGCTGAAAAGTGTTTCTGATTAATTTTTACACATGCAGATATTTCTGAACAGTTCCGGATTTAAAGGCCCCTAAATTCACAAGCTATCATATCTTAAATCTATTATATTCAAGCTTCAAAGCATCGTTTAGCTACTCTTTTACCCTCAGGGAGTTGAGATGTCAGGCTGAGAGGCAGTACAGCACCACTGTGGGCGGGATGTGATACATAAAGCAGCAGCACTGCAGCCAAAAGTTACTGGTTTTGTCCTATTTAAACATCCTACACTGCAGGTTTCCTTCAGCAGGATGTGTTAACTATAATATGGAGAAAACCACCACTGTGTGTTGTATTTAATGTACACATTAAACAGCATGCACAATGTAGGCTGAATATAAAAAGCATGAAAATGAGAAAGATGAAAGAGGCACAGTATCATAATCTCATATCACAGTGACAAATAATTCATAATCTTTTTTGCTCTCTCCCTATTTTCCAGTAGTCTTTAAAGTGTCACTCTCCATCACCTAAATCCTGTTACACCGTTTCACAGTTCACAGATCATAACTTTGCCTGTAAGCTAAATAATCTGTTTAAAAACTATTTAAAGTTAAATAACAATCAGTTTTACACATCAAAAATGAACTTTTTGGCATTTTCCAAAATGTAAACAAATACAGTATAAAACAGCACCCTTGATGCTCCCACAGTGTAAGCCATTGTAACGCGGTTCAATGAAGCTGTTGTTCAAGAAGCCTGTGTGCATGTAACACACTGAAACAGACAAGGGCAAGTTTTGGCCTTTGGTTTCCCCATTACTGTCAAAAATCCGATTGAATTGCAGAACCAGGATTCAGCTTTGAGAGCAGAGATGTCTGCAAGATTGTGTATATCCTTCAGCACTCACTAACAGAGAAATCTTGAGTATGCGGTGACTGCTTTGTGTGTTTGGCTGCTTAGTTCTTCACGTGCAGCTGTTAAATTTGTGCACAAGGATTTAAACTGCACCAGTGGCGGAGGCTACCTGCACATGTGAATTTACTTGTGCACGTTTTTGTTGCCCTTGTGACATATGGCATAAAATAAACTCCCCAGATAACAAGGTAACTTCTAAAACAGCATGCAACAAGTAATCTTAATTAATCTTAATTAATTAGCAAACAAAAACAAAAACAAAACAAAAACAAAAAAACCCCACCCAGGTTACTCCACTACTAAACGACATATACTTCTAATAACAGCTTGCACAAACAGCCTATGGGGTCATTTTCTGCAGGAGTACAGCTAATTAAAATTTATTAAATAGTTAATTTACTGTTAACAAATAATAAAAGGATCATTAATAATATTTAATAAACATTATGTTAGCCGGGCGCCCCAGTACAGGGGTTCAGTTCAGGATTCCTTTCTCCAATCTTTTTTGACAATTCCTACTGTATATTTAAGTCATTAGTTTGTGTAATAAAAAAATAATTACTTTAAGAATCATATAAATTATTATGTGTTGTATCATAGCTGGTAAGAGACAAACAGTTACATGATGTCTGATGACATCAGGATAAATAACATTTTATGTTTACCTTGGAAGTTGGACTGACTTCACTCCCTAGTTGACCACATTCCCGTAGTCAGAAAACCAAGGAAAAGGGGCTTTGTTATGCTCTCTAGCAAGGTAGAGCCATTTATCCATCACTAACAATACAGCACAATGCCTGTTTTTTTGCTCTTAAAAATGCCACTGCAGCATGTTCATGGATTGAGCCTGGTCAGTGCTCTGTGTATGGCTTATTCAGAGAGTCACAAATACACAACCTTGGCAGTACAAATGACCAATTCTACAGTTTTACTGCTGTTTTACTATGTGCACTGCTGCCATCTGGGAGTGTGAAGTCAGGGTAGGTGGGGCTTCTCCAACTTTCTGAGTGGGAAATCAGACTTGAAGGGGTGTTCTGACATTCTGAGTCAAATGTCCCGCTTCAAATGGAATGCAGCATATGTATTTTTTTTTATTGACAGCCAGATATAACCATTGTTTTGTAATAAATGTTTTATTGCTGATCAGTGAGCCTGGTCTCATTCTCATCAAACAGTGCAGTTTTGTCAAAGCTCATGGTGTCACAGAGATACGCACAACCTAACCAAACAGCTAATGAGACTGAGAGTAAACAGGAAGTCGAAAATAACAGAATGACACAGTAGCTCATCTGGCTCACAATCCATCACAGTTCACAGGTTATTTCCCATAAAATGACAAATGTGACTTTGACATTGACCTTGAGCACAGTTTGGATGAAGACCCATTAGGTCATCACTGTGTGTGAGTTTGATTAAAATTCCAACCAATACTCCAGGAGGAGTGTGGAAGGATGGGCAGACGATGGACGCCTCGCCATGGCATGAGCTCATCGGTGCTTTAACTGGATGAGCTAAAAAGTAAACAATCAGCAAAGCAGGACAAGAACATCGGTCTCCAAGGTCACACTCCTGTGATTTGCATCGGTGCTGTTCCACCTGCCTACTCTTTAAAACAAGTATAAACATGAGTTTCAATTTTATAATAGCCATCTGAATAAGATTTATAGATGCAAGTAAAGGCGTGAAAAACAGTCACTCAGAATTTCACACTGCCTGACACAAGCAGGCTGTCTGACACAGAGACACCTAATTGGGCTAAAAGCAGCACATAGGCTGCATTATTAGTGATACTGTCACATTTTTCAGCAAACATTGTCTCATTTTTGTGCACTGAAAATAATTTGACAGATGCTATGATCACACATGGGGTGGTTTAAAACTCATGTCCAACTTGCTTTATATATTCAAACCTGAAGGTTTCATAAGAGGAAAGAAAAAAATGGATCTCACACATCTCTCAGCCCAGCTCAGCACAGAGAAACTTAAGGTCCAAGCTGCTTCCCATTTACAGTCCTCTCTGGTCCACATTTCCTGAGGTCTCATGCGCTGTTTTAGACATCCGACTCATTTCATGGAACTTTATGAAAGGCTGAGATTCTTCTTCCCTAAATATCTTACAAGGCAATCCCAGACTTGCCATGTCTTACTCACAGCTTCCCTTACCTTATCATGTCTTTTTTTTTTTTTTTTTTTTTTTTTTTTTTTTTTTTTTTTTTTTTTTTTTTTTTTTTTTTTTTTTTTTTTTTTTTTTTTTTTTTTTTTTTTTTTTTTTTTTTTTTTTTTTTTTTACAGTTTAACTCAGTTAAACTGTGCTTCCCCTGTCTTTCATGGGTATTTTCCTGTTAACATAATGACTCAGTGATTGTCAGAAGTATAAAGAGCTTGCTAATGATGAGAAATGACATGAAATGAATGACACAGCATGTCACAAATGGCTCATTCCTGCTATTGGTACAACAGCCTGTGATTTCTCTAACAGCCTGTAATTTCTCCCGCATAGCAAGCTGGGGTCGAGAGAACAGGCAGGACCTGCGACTGGCCTATTTATAGTAAGCGCGTGTCTGTGTTTGTATGTGTTTGTAATGAGAGCCCGTCAGTAGCCTGTGTTGCTTCAGCTGGGTGGGATGACTCTCTTTCGCCATTAGTGGAAATGTCAACACTGAGGTAAAGGCCCTGAATAATTTACTACTACTACTATAGATGCAGTATTCTTCTAGTCATGCCGCCTCTCTCTGCAAACATGTTCACTGCACTGCATGCACAATATGTATGACAGAAAACCTCCTTTATGTTCTCTGTTCATGTTATAGACAGCTTGAAAGCTAAATTGGCTTTCAGGCTGAAGTAGAAACATGTCATTCTTCTCAGTGAGGGGTGACACATCTCATCTCTAATTAGATGTCTTGAAGAGATGAGAGTGATACAACCCACTGTTACTGCTGTCACTGTGGTTCACCAGAGCTTTCAGCCAATCCGAGATGGCATTCTGTCCACACTGGAGCCTCTGGTCCAGAGGCCAATTCTCATTTGGATTTATGCAACTATTTAAGATTGTTTCTGAATTTCAGCTTCGTTGTGAGTCTTTTTATATTTGTTGGTTTTGTTGTGCTCTTTGTGTTTCTAGTTTCTCTGTTTTCCCACTTTCTGTGATCCTCTGTCTATGTCTTGTTTCATGATTTTTTTTCTTAACTTCCTGTTTTACTTGAAGCTTAGTTTTCTCATGCGTCTTGTTGTGGTTTTACTTCCTGCTTTTGTTCCTTTTCCCTCCTTAATGAGGGTCTTCCCCAGCCTTATTAATTTCAGCTAACTGTTCTCTCAGACCACTTTATTAGGTACACCTGTTTAACTGTTCATTAATACAAATATCTAATCAGCCAATCATACTGCAGCAACTCAATACCTCTAGGTATGTAGACATGCTCAAGACAACCTGCTGAAGTTCAAACCAAGCATCAGAATGGGGAAGAAAGGCGATTTAAGTGATTTTGAAAGTGGCATATTTGCTGGTGAGATGAGCTGGTCTGAGTGTTTCAGAAACTGTTGATCTACTGGGATTTTCTCACACAAACATCTGTAGGGTTTACAGAGAATGGTCTGAAAAAGAGAAAATGTCCAGTGATTGGCAGTTCTCTGAGTGGAAAATACCTTGTTGATTCCAGAAGTCAGAGGAGAATGGCCAGATTGCTTTGAGCTGGTAGGAAGACAACAGTAAGGTAAGAGCATCTCTGATTGAAAAAAAATTTTATGATGAAAATGATATGATGAGTCTTGATTTCTGCTGTAACATTTGGATGATAGGCTCAGAATTTGGCTTAAACAGCATGAATCCATTCTGCCTTGTATCAACAGTCAAGCTGCTGTTGCTGCTGGTGGTGGTGTAATGGTGTGGGGGATAGCTTCTTGTCACACTTTGGGCCCCTTAGTACCAACTGAGCATTGTTTAAATGCCACAGCCTTCCTGAGTATTGTTGCTGACCATGTCCATCCCTTCTGTCCATCTTCTGAAAGCTGCTTCCTCCAAGTGCCATGTCACAAAGCTCACAACCTGACAATGAGTTCACTATTCAAATGGCCTCCACAGTCATCAGATCTCAATCCAATAGAGCACCTTTTGGGATGTCATGGAATGGGATTCACATCAAGGATGTGCAGCCAGCAAATCTGTAGCAACTGTGTGATGCCATCATATCATAATCTCTGAGGAATGTTTCCAGCACCTTTTTGAATCCATGCCACAAAGAATTAAGGCAGTTCAGAAGGCAAAAGGGGTCCAACTCGGTACTAGCAAGGCGTACCTAATAAAGTGCCACGTGAGTGTATAATCCTGTTAGATAAATTTCTATCCAGTTTAATGAAACTTATTTAATGCCAGTAAAAGAGGATGGAAAGGTGAACATCAAAAACAAACAGAAGAAAGAAAATGAAGTTAACTGAGAATGAGGACTTACTTTAACCAAATACCTGGAGAAAGTATAGATAATATTAGTTACAGTTACTATGTCTTAATATTGAATGGACCACAAAATAGAAAATGCTAATAAAAGCACTGGCTTAGTGCAGTTTTAATCATCATTAACAATTAAAAACAGCATCCAAGTTTAATTTTAGTAAAATAAAGGTCAGGAGCATCATTTTGTGTATTGTTGCAATAAAAATCAAATTAATCTAGTGTTTTTCACTCCATATTTTTCTCCTGGTTGTCATGTCGAACCTGCTTTTCTGGGGCGGCCCTCCACTTTGACTACCACTGGGTTAGTGAATGATTATATCAATAAATGAGTGGTGAAATGAATTAAACATTAAAAAAAAATTGTTAAAGATGCTAATGCAGCTCCTGTCCAGAAATTCTTTTTTCAGATGTAATTGCTTCTTTATGTCATGTTTTCTCAGACTGAAAGATCTGCCTTCTCGGCACAAGACCTCTGCCAGCACAATGAAATAAAAGTGGTCGATTATGAAGAAATAAAACCTCAAAGGTGGACGCCAGTGTGCTTGGGTGAGTCAGTAATTAATTTAGCTTTGGTTTTAGACCCTGTGTGTAAACCTGTTAACACAGCAGCTCAAAGTCTGATTGAAGTGAGAATTTGAGCCCTCCTCTTGTTCCTTGTGCTTCTTGTGTGCTTTTTTGGATTCCTGTTTTGTTTTACTGGTTCATTGGACTTCATGTATCTCTGTGTTTTTGTATCAGCCATTAAAGGATCCCTGTTTGTTTATTTAACCTGCCTCAGTGCCCTGTATGTGAGTCCTCTCCTGACATTATTGCCACGGCACTGCTAGAATTCACTCTGTGGTCTCTTTGAGCACACAGTTACTGATCTTAACTCAATTCCCAGTTCAAAGTTAACCTTAAAGCAAGCTCCAGTAAAGTGTTCTCACTTGCTAATTGATATAAATACTTTGTCCTTTTCTCTTGCACACAAACAGCAGAGACATTATGTCAAGTGCGTATTCACAGCAGGGCCACAGAGAATGTTTGTCTGTGACTGGGAGGTGGGGAGGTTGGGGAATCATATCAGCACGACAACAACAAATGAAGTTTTTAAAAACACTTTTCCATACTGCATCTTTTGCGTCTCACCGTCCATCGAAAAAGGACAGGACCATGACACTGAGGCTGAAGTCTCATTAGTGTGAGAGATGATGAGCACTGACATGAAAGATTCCTGGATACGTTTTAACGATTGTTAGAGCCCTCTGACTTTGAGCCAACCATCTCAGAAGGGCTTTGAATTAAACAAGACTCTGTGTTTGCCTTGAGCATGGATCCCTGTCAGCTGCTGCCAAAAGCATGGGTCTTCCTATCATCATGGTTTGTTACTGACAACAGCAGAGTGTCCGTCACACACGGGGAGCAACAGCAAAATGTGATGCATCCACTGAGGCATGGAGGCCTGCAGGCTCTGTGTCATTGTGACAACAAGGCTTCCTTCAAAGGCAGTTTCTCCAAGTAGACCTCTTGTTAAGATGAAGAACACATTGTGTGACTACAGTTTGTTTGAAACCACAGCACCCACTGGTGTGCAATGCCTCAAAGCTGCTGGGCTACTGTGACAGTGGAGACGCCTTCAGAAATATAATTTCTAGCCAAGTCTCACAAGTCCCATATATAAAGAAAAAAGTCGGGATGAAACTGTAGAGCCTCCTGGATACAAACAGACTGGCTGATGTATTGGAAAAAGTTTGTAACTGCAGAAACATGATGTTTGGAGTTAAACAGATAATGGATAAGAATGACCTGCTGCTGCTGGAATGACACTGAAGGAAGCAGTCAAGCTGGAACGAAACAGTTAAGTTGTAGTCTGTAAAACAAGGAGCTAAAAGGCACTAAAACATGTCTTTCTCTGACTTTGCCCTTTCACACGTAAGTGGCATGTGCCCCAGTTGTAATTTAAATACTAAATTTTGTTCAGAATTGACAATTTTGGGTCTCAACTTGGCACTTGCTAACAATATAGCACTGCAGTGAGCAAGCCAGCTGACTAAAATACCAAACCACAATTAATTCATAAGATATCTTTATAAGATATACCAGACAACTATCTAAGATATTAGCTATCTAACCGAGCATGTGCCTGCTCTTTTAAAAAGGTGGTTTAAATTGTCAGAGCCATGCTAAATGCTTTTGAGGTCCAGGAAGTGACAGGACTTCATAGCAGACTGGAGCACAGATGTTTGATTCTCAGGAGGATCAGGGTTTTACGTCAGAGTGCAGCTGAGAAAGCAGACTGTCCAGAGGGATGTATAATGGGAACTCAGCGGAAAGGAAAAGAAACCACTCAGACTACTGAGACTACAGAGCAGGCACCTCACACACACTGGGTGTAATAGATTTATCCTCTAACTGGGTAACCTGACTCCAAGCTCAGTGTTTAAGCAAAAAGAGAGGTTGTTCATAGTAGTGGTGAAAATGCAGCAAATGTGTTTTTTTCCTGCATGCAGGATTATGATCTCATATCTTAATCTAAATTCAGCTATTATTGGCCCACTTCAGTTTTCAACTGTAGTTCAAGTAGTAAAATGTGGCGGTCAGTAAATCATGAAAATCGAAAAAATGTCAGCTTTCCACAAGCCTGAAAAACATTAGGACCAGAATAAAATTTTTAGGTTTATTTTGACCTTGATGGAAACATGGGACACTTATTGCATTGTTAACGTGATTAAAACAACCCACAGCATAAAACCTCTATTGCTGTAGAGTTCAAAGTATGTTAAATACATGAAAATTAATAGCAGTAAATGATGCTAAATGCTGCAGCGAGAAATTAGAGGCATCCTGTCTCAGAGTGATGCTGAAAAACTAGTTCATGCACTTATTACTTCTAGGCTGGACTATTGTAATTCATTATTATCAGGTTGTTCTAAAAGCTCCTTGAAAAGCCTTCAGTTAATCCAGAATGCTGCAGCGAGAGTACTGACAGGGACTAGAAAGAGAGACCATATTTCTCCCATATTAGCTTCTCTTCATTGGCCACCAGTTAAATCCAGAATTGAATTTAAAATCCTTCTCCTCACATACAAAATCTTAAAAAAAAATCAGGCCCCATCATATCT
>VUQI01028600.1:92658-104871 GCA_015106735.1 Paratilapia polleni | reverse complement strand
AGAGCTTTGCAAATAAAAAAAAAAAAAAAAAAAAACAACCAACAAGGCAGCAGCCAAAATGCCATCTTTTACCTACAGACTATGCCCGTGATGAGAGGCTCGTGCTTGTGATGTAAACACGAATGAGCTGTGATGTTCGTTAGCTGCATCCATATGGTGGATGTAGACAGTAAAAAGAAAATAGTTCCTACGTCAAACTGCTACTGAATGAGTCGTGATTTCTGGAAAGAAAAACTGCAGCTGATTTTTTTTTTTAATTCACCTTTTGATGCTTTGAACACCACATGACGAGAGCCACTTACTTCTAATATATTCGAGAAGAGGCTGCAGATATTTCCAAAAACAAGCAACTCACACCAAAACAACCTCAATGGATAAAAAGCTCTACAGGCCTGAGGGAAACTACATGCATTTGATATGAGTGGAGACAGTAGACACTGTACTTTTTCAGCATTACAACTAACAGAATGTCTTTTTTTTTATAGCCACTAACCTGACAGGTAGAGGTGCAATGCATCCTGGGGGCTGTAGAGAACTACTCTCTTTGTCCCGGTCACCTGAGCCAGCAGGTTATCCATCACCTGGTACCAAACCCCCAACCAAGAAGAGAGCAACATCTTTATTTAAAAGAAATAAATAGATACCACTCACACACTAAAGCCTGCACTTGGTGCTGATAGTGGAGTATTTTTCCAGTCCTGCACGGCTGCCTCTAAAGCTCACATCGTAGTGCGTCCACAGCTGCAGACCACAGGAGCTGATGCGGAACACACTGGAGAAAAACTGAAGAGGTTCAAAGAAGTCCTGCACGTGGAAGTCCTTCGCCAAGTCCGGGAACTGTTTGCTGAGGTCGGCAGGTTCCTGCAGGACGGAAGAGGAGACAACTGTTTCTTTTTTTCCCAAATGAAATGATCAATTAAGAGCTTCTGTTGAGTTCAAGTGAGGAGAAACCCGTTATCACTCCCCATTCTTTGTGACATTTAGTCTTCTTAATACCTTTCGGACGTCCTCTCCCAGCGATCGAAGGTAGTAGCTCTCATCCTGAAACCAAACCCAGGAGTTTCTCATTAAAAGAATAAAGCATTCTGTAATATGCTGCATGTTTTATTATTTATTTTCCATACCTCACACATGAAGAAGTCACAGTGCTTCTTCTCAGATGCTCTTTTCACAAATTCATTAAATGGCAGAGTCCTGTCAACATGAGAAATCTGTCTGTCACTGTGAGGACATTCAGGCTGTTCCTCACTTTGGGACTGGCTTTAAGAGCTGTGTGAGGGGTCAGCCTGGGAAATGTTTTATTCTTAACAAGAAGCACAAAGGTGTGTGTGTGTGCATGCCAGCCTACTTGTAGACAAAGTTCTTATGAAGGAAATCCATCTGCGGCACCGCGGACACGTGAATCTTCACCTCCTTGTCTCCTCCTATTTGTCCGAGATAGTCAACCGTCCACTTCTCCAGGCAGGGACCCAGATGTACGCCTCTCAGCACGGCCGGCCTGCGCTGAAAAAAACAACATGACTTGTTAGGATGCTGCTAAACCTCCAGGAGAGACTTGACTCCGGCATAAGAGTTGATCACCTGTCTTGTTGTTGTCTTAGATTGTAGCCAGCTGCACACATGGATCCACTGACTCACAAATCAAATGTTCCAGGCTTTTAGTGTAATTTTCACAGAACACACAGTTACTCCCAAATTAAACCTCAGTCTGAAGAATTCATTAGCTGAGTAAATCTCATTAAGTTAAACTCTTTCACTTTAAGAGGGAGAGGAAGTCAAATATATTTTCTTCTTCTTACCTCAACCTCACATTCCCTCAGAATATAATTCCTTTTAACTGTGATACGATATGAATCATTAAAATTATGTCCAGCTGCAACATTAAAGTAATATACAGTGCTGTGAAAAAGTGTTTGCCCCGTTCCTGATTTCTTAGTTTTTTGCATATTTGTCACACTTAAATGTTTCAGATCATCAAACAAATTTTAATATTAGACAAAGATAACACAAGTAAATACAAAATGCAGTTTTTAGTTGATAATTTAATTTATTAAGACAAAAAAAAACAAACGATCTAAACCTACCTGGCCCCTCTGTGAAAAAGCCCCCCCTTTAAATCATGAATTAACTGGGATTAACCATATTTAATCCCAGTTAATTCATGTAACAAACATGCAAGTGTGACAAATATGCAAAAAACGAAGAATACTTTTTCACAGCACTGTACACATTAATAACTCCATAATAATGATACAATAATTTGATTTATATGATTCTGCATAATGAGTACTTTTACTTTAGGTGCTTTAAGAATAATCTGATGCTAAAACTTTTGTATTTATACAGTCTAAACTGTATTTATATTGGATCAAATATTCTGATTTCCTGTAACAATCAGAAGCTGCTGCTGGACTCTCTTTAAAAAGCGGGTTCTGGTGCGATATTAAAAGGTTAGTTTGAAGAAGAAGCAGCGTGGTGGTGTTAATGTGAACTCCTGCAGCCCTGATCTCCAGCAGCAGTCTGTGCAGGGAGCAGATTCATCTTACCTGCGGATAAATGTCTCTCAGGAACACCTCTCTGTCTGCTGCTGAGAACACCGGCACAAGTATTTTCTCCTGGAGCTCCATTTAACATGATTTAATGTGGAAAGTCTTCAGCGAGTGAATGTAAACAGTCACACCGGGTGTTACACTGTTAGCGTTCCCCGTAGAAACGAAAAGTGATTGTAAAGGTCGACTTTAAAGTTAAAGCAGGATAAACTTTAAATTGTTCTGAACTGCTGGGCTTGTTATAAAGATATTAAAAACTGTGTCGCTGCTCTGTGTTTGTTGTATATCTGTTTGTACGTTTTAATGTGCTATGTGTTTCTAACCGGAAGATACGAGAGCACGGACGAGAAGGCTTCAGCCAGAGCCGATCTACGTGTAGACAATCCCCTTTCTGTTAATCACACGGTGCTGGAATTGGCTGCAATTCAGCCGGCAGGACAGCAGAGGGCGCTCGCAGGCTAGTCCTCACATGAATGGAGGTAAACGGTTAAACACCTGCTCCTAAACAAAAAAAAACAAACAAACAAAAAAAAGGTTCTATTTTAGTTTTCAGGTCCGGGCTGAAATAAAATGACACTGATTGGTCAGTTAAGGATTTAGGACATGAAACACTAAACCGAAGAAAGAGAAAAATGTTTACCCCATTAAACGGACTTTTTTGTATTTTCGCTACAGCTCCATAGAGCCCGATACATTCTGGTCTTTCTCGCCAGCGCCCCCTATGAAACCGGAAGTTCAAAGAGTGGGAGTTCTCTGCTTCACGCTCTCTGGCTACAGCAAGCGGAGAGAAAAAGATGGCGCTGCCCATGTTAAGAGGTTTTTACAGGGTGCCGTCAACATTTAGCTTCAGCCGTCTGATTTTCAAAGAACGGCTCTTCCTGAACCGGCCCGGTAAGGCGCGGCTGCGTCCCTCCGCTCCCGCTGCCGTCATAGCAGCGGTCCGTGCCTACAGCTCGGACCGCGGAGAGCAGAAGCAGCACCAGAAGGTGGTGGTGGTCGGCATCCCGAACCCCTTCATCTGGTTCCGCACCCGGATTTACTACTTCCTCATCAGAACCTACTTCGACAAAGAGTTCAGCATAGAGGAGTTCACAGAGGGGGCGAAGCAGGTCTGTGTGAAGCTGAGCTGTAGGTTTCCTCCGTGCTGCTCCTGCTCTTCTGTTTATTGATGACTGGTTTCTCCTGCAGGCCTTCTCTCATGTGTCCAGACTGCTGTCACAATGCCAGTTTGAAGCCTTGGAGGGCCTCGTAGCTACAGACGTGAGTACAGTAAATACACCTGTATCATGCACAGATTAACCTGGTGTCTTGCCAGGGGTGTGTCTAGGACTTTTTTCTATTCAGTGAGGTGGCACAGATTTGGCACAGGAAGAGAGAATATCTGATCCTCTGCAGCCCAG
Organism: Paratilapia polleni; assembly: GCA_015106735.1. Lineage (NCBI taxonomy): Eukaryota > Metazoa > Chordata > Actinopteri > Cichliformes > Cichlidae > Paratilapia > Paratilapia polleni. Next base: position 100,922 of record VUQI01028600.1, on the reverse strand, counting down.
TGTCCTTACTATAAAAAGTGGCCATCACTTAGTAAATGTCCAAATCCATCTTAAGGAGCCTACCAGTGCAAAGGTTTTAGCATCAAAACACACTTAGAGTAAAGTTAATGTGTATGTCACTTTAATGTTGCAGCTTGGTAGCTTTATCTAAAATAATACACTATAACATATAAGTAGATTTAGATTGTACCCTTCACCTGTGGTCACAAGCTTTGGGTAGTGACTGAAACAGGAAGAAAGGAGCTTCCTCTGAAGAGCGTCTGGGCTCAGCTTTAGAGGGAGGGCGAGGAGCCACTTGAGGTGGTTCAGACATCAGGAGGAGGCCCTGGAGCAGACCCAGGACTCAGGGTCTCTCAGCTGGCTCTGTGTCCCCATGGAGGAGCTGGAGGAGGTGCGTCTCTTCTTAGACTGCTGTCTCAGTACCTGACTGATATGTTTTAGCCAGGGTACTCTTGCTGTAAAGAGGAGGTCGTTCCATCGGTTAGGAAGCACTTTCTTAGCTTTTGATGTAGCTTGAGATGTAAGAAGGGCACACAGAGCCTGCCAAGGGCCTTAAAACACTTTAAAATCAGTTATAAGTTGCACTGAAAGCCAAAACAATAAGACTACTACCTTATACACATGAAGTTATAGCAATGTAAGCCAGTGGTTTCAGGGGTTTACTACTAAACATAAAATAATCAGGATATCTGGCCTTGTATCAAAGGATAAGCTCACACTATTTTCTTCTGCATGGCTTTGTTGCATTCACCCTGTCTGTTCTGTCTTATTTTCTCATCTTTGCAGCTGATTGGGAAGCTGGAGGAAAAGTGCAATTTGCTGCCATCCAACTACAAGGAAGCACTGTCTGCAGATCCTGATGAGATCATGTACACAACTCCCGGGGACGTGGGGATCTTCTACGATGATAATGGTAAGCACGACGCATTTGAATTAGCTTGTTTACTGAGAGGGAAAGATGACCTGAAGAGCCTAAAACCCAACAGCAAAGTCTCGTTCGTTAAATCTTCTTCTTCTTCTGTGCCACAACAGGGGTGTGTCAAAAGGGTAGGGCTGGGGTGTCCCCTGTCCCTTCCAAAAATTTGTTCCCACCCCCCCAAAAAAATAAATATATTGTGTTGTCATATTGATGCAACTGTGGTGGAAATTAAGGAGGATACAAGAGGCTCTGTATCCCCTTTTTCTGACAGTGTGTGATTGTAAATATAATTAAATAATGTTAAATAATATAAAGATATGCACTGAAAGCTCTTGTGCTAAATATAGATGCTAAACAGTAATTCAAGTCACTCCAGTTTTATTTATGTGGCGCCAGTTTACAGCAACAGTCATTTCAAGGTGCTTTATACTGTCAGATAAAGGGAGGGAACCCCAACAATCAGACGATCGCCTGATTGTTGGATTCCTCCTGACTGTCAACACTGGGCGACGGTGGGGAGGAAGAATTCCCTTTTAACAGGAAAAGACCTTCTGCAGAATCAGGCTCAGGGAGGGGCAGCTCTGTGCCTCGACTGGTTCGGGGATGAGTGGAGCATAGAGACAGCTTTTTAAGTTTTGTTGAATTGGCTCCCCCTCACATGCCTCACAGTGGTTTGATCCACAGCCACTCTTTATTTTGCAAACTTAAAACAAAGGATGTGTGAGACGCTGCTCTTTACTTCTACACTCAGCAGAATGAAACACCTGTAACCAGGCTGTATTTGTGACTGCTTTGCTTCCTGTTTTGACTTCTTCTATTCCTGTACCGGTGCTGATGGGGAGGTCTTTTCTGAGCGGCAACGCTTATCGTTCAGGAGAAGACTGAGGGGGCTGCGATGATGTCACGGTTGGCGCACGCAGCAGCCAATGCTGTGGCCATGAACAAGGCTTAAAACGGGATGACATGTTCCTTCCTCAAGATAAACACACACTATGTTTTCACTCAGTCCCACAAATCCTCAAATACTGTGTTAATCCACAGCTGAAAATAGTCCCCAACAAACACAAACACACACGCGTGTTGGTTATGACGGACCAGTCAGTGCCGTGCCCAGTAGGAAGATTTAAATACAGAAATAAATGTGTGTATATTTATCATATATTATATGTATTTTTTTCCAGGTAGAAAGTTTGTCAGTATCCTGATGCGTTTCTGGTATCTGACGAGCGCGTGCCTTCCTGACGACTCCATGGAGGGAACCCGTATCTTTAAGGTGGCCGTTGGAGAGGGAGAAGCAGAAACTAAGAGACTGCTCACTGCAATTTATGAGTGAGTGTTGTTTTAAAATCAGCAGTGCATATAAAATAGTAAAAACTCACCTCTTACTTGGAGTCATTCTGACCTTTTGACAGATTCCAGAGGGAGTTTACCAAAGGAGTGCCTCCAGACTGGACCATCACGAGGATAGAGCACTCCAAGCTTTTGGATTGAGGTGGAAGACGCTCACAGCTCAAGATTATCCACACGGGGGAAACGAGACACAACTCCATAACGGAAAGGAGAAAGTGGGAGCTATCCACAATTTACCGCAGCAAAGACGCAGGAGCCAATCACAGCTGCTCTCATAAATACTGCCCTGAACTGCCGAGTCTTTACTTCACTCTCTTATGTCACAGAAGTCAGAGATTCAAGCCTGATTCGGCTTGTAAACTCCTGCTGAAAGCGATGCAGTATTATCCTTCAGTTAAGAATCATACTAATTTTAACTGTTAAATGATACCAGATGGGTGGGGTCTTTAGAAAGACTCAGCAGCAATTACCTGATAAAATAAACACGTTTTAATGGTCCTGAGGCAATAAGTTTCTCCCAGCAAACACTGAGCAATGCAGCCTGGCCTGAGTCTGATGATGTGGCTGAAACCACTAGGAGATTTTTAAAAAATTTTTTTTAATTTTCAGTCTTAGATCTGCTGCTGCTGCACACTCTCATATTTTAAAAGCTGAACATGTTGTGAGTTAAAAGACTTTATGTGAAATCATTCCCTGAGAGAAAACACTCACATTTCAGTGTTTTTCAGAGGAGACCAACCGGCGTCTGCTTCTGTGACTGTGGGACTGTGGGCTGTGCGGATGTACGTGGCAGGTTTTCTTCACACAAACCGATGTGTCTTTGATTTATTTACCCACAAAAAGATGACCTGCTGTTGCTGTCGGGTCTCTGTGGAGTATGTACATGCTGTACATGTGTCTCTGACGGTTAATGCAGCTTCATGTAGCTGCAGCAGAGTTTTGATCCTTTTATTAAAGGTTTGAGAAATAAAGTCTGTGTTATAAATTTCCTTTGGTGTTTCTGACACACGACATTTATGATGGCTGTGCATTTGGGGCCATTCTGGGTTAAAAAATACAGAGTCAAAATTAAATTTTTTTTTATATATTCCTAATAGTATATACTTTTATGTACAGTTCTTTAATTCTTTAATCACTAGTTATTAATGTGCAATTTTTTCCCTGTACATTTATGACTTTTTAATTGCAAAGAATATTCAGTTTTTTCTCAAAAATGTATTTTTTTTTATTACATTTACCAATTTAATCTGAGAAATGACTGGGCTTTTGTTTCAAACCCATATATTGCTGGTATAGGGTTACTACTGTTCTGCACATTTCTGTATTTTAATTATTGGTTATTTGAAGTATTAGAAATTTAAAGTGTGTAAATAGATAGATAGATTTAGATAGATGATGTTAATCCAACCTTAAAAAGTGAAGATAAAGTTAATGAATTTTCTCTCAAAGTGTATTTCACAAAAAAATTAGATATTTTTTTCTGTATTGTAATAATATTTACCACTTATCTCAGAGGATAAAGACAAAGATAAATTGGTGGTATTTGTGTTGTATTTCTCTGTTCCAGCCTTGAAAAGGATGTGTTTCATGAAACCAAAACCCTGTTTTTAGTTTTTAGTTTTTTTTTTTTTTTGTAAATTTGTGACTAATCTCAGAAAAATATAATTTATTACTTTTTAATCTCAAAGAATATTTAGGGTTTTTTTTCTCCCTTGAATTATGTATTGACTTGCTGACTTTACTGGACCCTAATATCTCAATATATTTAATTTTTCCACTTTATTTGAATTATTTGGTATTTTAAGTGTTAACATTTTAAAACAACTGTTTGCTTAAATACGGGATATTTAAAAACACTATTAAATAAGTCCAAAATAAATCAAACTTAGCAAAAGCTGCTAATTTAGCCGTTTCTTATGTAGAAGCGTCACTGGCTGCCTGGTCTCTCATTGGTCCATTTTCTTAGTGCTCTCCTCCCATTGGCCGACGGACCTGCCACTCTCTCCCGCTGTACGGCGTGTGGTTCCGGTTGTGGGCTTCAGCCGGTGTGTCTGACAGGCTGGCAGGGAGCAAACAGAATGAAAATTGAAGCATGGCGCTCGGACGGCTGTGAAATTTAAAAGCCACACTCACGGTTTAAGCATGAAACTCGCCGCTGTGGCCTTTTACGGGCTGGCCGCGGGGCTGCTGGTGGTTGGCCTGCGAGAGTTGCTGACAGGCTTCGAGGAGAACAGATGCAGTATGACCTATATGTTTGAATACCCGGAGTATCGGGTGAGTACTCAGCTAATTACTCAGAGCATCTTAAAGAGCCACAAATTAGCCAGCAGCGAAATATATTCGGTGCGTTGTTTGCGGCAGAGGCTGAATATATGTCGCTGAGTGGTTTCTCGTTTTTATTACCGCGGATAAATGTTTGTTTCATGACTGTCAGGTGTGTTTTAAGCTAGTTCCTGAACGCTGCTAACGTTACCTGACAGAGAAAGTAACGCCAGGTGCACGGCTGCCCGTGTCAGCCTGTGGTTTCTCTTACAGTACACCTGTGCCTTCCCTGACAGGTGTACGTGTTTGCTGGGGTTTGGGTTTAGTTTAGCCACAGTTAGCCAGATTATGAAAGCATACATTAACTGCTGATCCTTGGCCTCTCTCAGCAGGTCACCTGCAGATCAGCTTTACGGGATAAAGGACGTGGGTTAAATGCACACAGGTACAAGCCAGGTGAAGGTAGCTGAAGTCTGCTGTCACCTTGTTAGCTGTGGTCGCCTTCCTCTCCTCTTTATGCTCACTAATGGGGTTCATCTGTCCAGAAGTGGGGCACAGCTGCAGGCGGTGCGCCATGGGGGTTCACACGGTTCAGGAGTGCGTGCTTCCTGTTAAAGAGAGCAAGAATAAAAAGAGACATGCGCTTAATGTGCTTCATGGACAGAGGGTCTTCAACAGGGCCGGCTAAGAGCTGTGACGTATACAGGACAAATGTATGGAGGGTCAATACTGCCTAATAAAAAAATTAATTAATATGCAATTAAAAGGATGCAAGCATTATGAAATGTGATATAAATTAAACAGATATTTCTGTCTTCAGTTGCGTCTGTATTTATTTCTTTGTACTAATCCTATTTATTTCCCATTTAATTTTATAATAAAATCAATGCAAGTGTGGATGAAGGCTTAATATTTTTTTATGTTTGAAAAATAGAAATAAAAAATAGACATATAAATGCAACAATTATTAAATGTGACATCTGCTGTGGCGCAATAAGGGAGCAGCCAAATGTAGCAAGTTAAACTTAACCAGTTCTTTTAAAATAATTAAAGTTGTTTGGACAGTCTGCATTTATCTTTGAATTAATTGTATTTACTTTCTTAATTTTCCATTAAAGTCATACCAAGTTGCGTAACTTAAAAATCTGCTATCCAAGCGTAGGCCACTCTGACCAAGGACTGAATATAAAAGATGGACGTAGCCTCAGTGTTGGTTGTTTTTTGAAGGCAGATGTGACCCATTTTGGACGTGAGGGTTGAGTGCTAAGATGGTAAATGGTAAATGGACTGGTACTTATATAGCGCTTTTTTACTCAGTTTCTGGCTCAGATGTCAGCACTGGTAAACTGGTACAACACACAGACCCAGATACCTGCTAATCAGTGCTAAGTAACAAACTAATAAAGTCCTAGACACCAAAACTACAGAACAAACTTGGAATTGTTTGTCAGATAATTCCATTAAAAAATGCTCCAAATGGCTCCAAAAACACAGACACGTTGGAGAGGTCCAGTTCAGTGACTAAAAATAGCAGAGGTGAGGCCTAGCAGACAGCTGTCAGCTACAGCTGCCCATGCTGGCACACCTGTCAGTCAAACTAGTCCCGCACCTAACGTTAAAGCCTTAAAAAAAATACAAACATTTGAGTTACAAAAAATTAATCTAATGCAGTCGTTAAAGGAAGAAAATAGCTATGGAGACCAAAACTGTTTGTTGTAGCGAACATGTTTATTTCTGCTGTAAAGTTGGACATTTTAACCTGGGAGTGTATGGGGACTGACTTGATTTTTGGAGCCAGCCTCTAGTGGACATTAGAGGAACTGCAGGCTGTGGCATTATTGTTTTGGCTCAATTGTTTTGCCACTTGGTTTTGACATTTTATATTTGCCTCCCAAGTATATTAAAGGATATTTGTGACAAATTTTAGCTTCTTATTTTAATATTTTATTTTAAAAGTGTGTATAATCAGGTTACTGGTGGGCGATTCACTTTCACTTATGTTGAAAGATCAGCAGATGTGTGTGTCTGAAAATAACCCTGCTACACTGCGAGACATCCCAGGCGCTCTTCCTTTATTTGACACATCAAAGTAAATGCTCCTGACTGACAGCTTTATTTTCAGCTCGCTAATCTCCCGACTAGAGGCAGCCATTTCTGTCATGAGCCGGGTGTCGATCAAACAACAGGTGAAGAGGTGACGCTTCGAATGACACCCCCCTCATTTATTTAATGAAGCAGAAATTCACAAAGAAATGTAAAAATTAAATATAAAAAGAAATATAGAAAAATTAAGAAAATAAAGTGTTGGATGAATGCTATAAGTAATTTTTTTTTAAACCACGCTATATTTTTAAAAACATTTTAAAAATGTAAATAGATAAGGGGATAAATGCAAAGGTGAATAAATACAGAAGCAGTCAATTTAAGTCTGATGTTAGAAAATGCCTACAGTTTTATTATATTATGAATCATTTATCAATTTTTAATTTTGGCAGTTTTGGTCCTCCTTAAAAAGAAAGTAAATTTTTATTCAGGAAATATTTCTTATCAGATATTTAGAACAAGAGGAGAAAACTCAGCAGTGAAAATCAAATATTTCAGTCTGACATCAGAATGAGAAATAAATTTTCGTGATTTTAGCTTTTTTTTTTTTTAATATTGAGCAGTTTCTCTTCAATATTTTAACACCCCCCCCCCCCCAAAAAAAAAAATTTTTTTTTTTTTTTTTTTTTTTTTTTTTTTTTTTTTTTTTTTTTTCCCCTTTTTTTTTTTTTTTTTTTTTTTTTTTTTTTTTTTTTAATTTTCACATTAGGAGGAGTTATGGATTTGGTTGCAGCGGCTACAAAAAAGAGAGACATTTGTCAGAATCTCATATAAAAGGTTTGCATGGGCGAGTTCACCACAGACTGCATTAGATGTGAGAATATATATGACTAATGGGTAGCTGGGGACATTACAATGTTCCAGTTAAAATGTTGCTTTTTTGTTTGCTTTAATGGTTTTGCACGTGCCTGCGTTCAATGCTCCTGCTGCCCAAATCAGCAGTTAAACAGCCAAATAGTTTGAATTCAAAACCTGATGTTGATCTGGCTGTAACTCTCTGTTATTCACTCTCTTGGCCCATTCACACACTGACATCAAGATTGTTAAACTGAGTCTGTTGGTGGTAAAGTTGTTTCCTCTTCTTTCCCTGGTGAGACTAAGCATCTTTGTTTACATCTCACCAAAAATTAAGGACAACGCCTACTACTTGGAACACAGTCATTTTCACACACAAGGCTGCAACCAGCATTCGGTACTAGGCCTTAGTGTTTTGTTATTATAATGTATTGACTTTAATTAAGTTACATAGCTTAAAATATGTTCTGCTAAACTGTAAAATCTGAACTTGCTCAATTAATTTTCCTACATCATTTATCTCCAGTCTCCCTGCAATGATTTCTAATAGTGCCAGACAAGATAAGTACTTGGGTTTGTGTGCATGTGTGTGTGTGTGTGTGTGTGTGTGTGTCTGTGTACTGTAAAATACAGTTTTATCTCCGATGGCTGAAAAGACATTTAATTGCATACACACTGAGCATATCTGTTGTGCGGAGTTAAAATGGAACACCAGTCATCTGATTTAGACTGCTGGCAATGAATCACAAGAGAGCGGGTTCACGGGGAATGCTGTTAAGCTGCAAGTGTTTTACTCAGGTGAAATGCCCCCCCCCCCCCCCCCCCCCTACCCTGT
>VUQI01028600.1:52155-83064 GCA_015106735.1 Paratilapia polleni | reverse complement strand
ATAAAAAATTTAAATTATTTTTTTTTTTTTTTTTTTTTTTTTAGCTATGCATTAATAAGAAATAATGAAACGTAAAATGCTTATATGCTATTTCAGGGAGACTAACAGCCGAGGGAGAAGAATGAAGAAAAGAATTAGGAAACCTCAAACTTATGATATTAGTTATTATCAGTTATGTAGTCTGGACAGTCTCTTGAAATAGCAGCACATTTTGGCTCTTTCTTTCAGGAGTATTGGCACATTTTCTGCTGCTTAAATGACGGTGTTCCTGTACAAAAGTGCTTCCTCCTACCCCATAGAGCAGACAACTTTTGTAATTAATGGACTCCGAAGGTTGACACCACAGTCTCCAATCAGTCTCTGGCCTTGATTAAGAGGCTATTGTATTGCAGTAATAGCAGAGGAAAACAGAAATGAAGTAAGTGTTCATAATCTCACAGTTTAACTTTACATGGCACTGTAGTAATTCGGCAAATGAAAATAGCATAAAAAGTAATGAGTTCTTGGGGTGTGTATAAAAACCCCTGAAGGTGATATTTATAATAAGTATTTACTGTTAAACTTAAGATACATGAGCCAGGAGGTAAAGAAAGCAGGATTGTTATTCTGCTCCATTCAGGTGTCTTCTGCACGTTCAGGAGTGTTGCATTACATTGCAAATGTATTTCAGCTCGTCCATCGTTGCTGCCGTGTGACAGCATGAGAAAAGGAAACTGCACTGTTAACCAAAATGTGCCCAGGCAGCATAATCAGCGCCCTTTGAGATATAAAACACAATATCTCCCTGTCAGTACATTATGCAGTTACGGTGCTCAAAAGACAGCAATGCAACAAGATCCTGCTGAAATCTAGAGCAAAATATAAAAACTACTCTCTGTGCTCTAGTTACTGTATCATTTCAAATCTGCTTTTTATATCTAATATATTGTTTGGCAATCTGGCAGACACACCATAATATTATTATAGGTGTCTATGTTTTCCTAATACTGAAATTACAGGATATTTTCAGTTCAGTGTCCCAAACTGTGGTGCTTTATTGATTGTAAAGAGCCATTTATTCCTAGAATATTATCACATTTCTGCATATTGATATATTGTAAACTAGTGTGATCTTTTACTTTGGCAAGGTTCATAATTGGTTTTGCATTCCTAAATGCTTTAGTAATGAATATGAAGGAAAAAAGTAAATCAAAGGTCCAACAACAGACTAGATCGAATGCATTATTCATGAAAGCACTGAGTTAGCTTCTTTTACAGTACATCAGTGCCATCTTTAAAGAAGTGTGCTCAGAAGCCAGTTTCTTCTACAAAAACAGTGATGACATGTGGAAGGTCAAACATTCACCTTGGCTGACTGTCAGTCTGGTACAGTAATACACATTATCTTCATCACTGCACCAGCCAATAACTTTGAAACTGAGAAAGGAAAAAAAAAACTGCTGCAGCATTGCAAACTGAAATGTTTTGATTGAACTTGCATCAGATCTGTTGCCAGAGACGCCTGATGGGGCTGCTGAGGTCTTACACTGTCTTAGTTTCAGATTGGTCAATGAATCTTTCTCTTTCATACAAGATATTACTCTCACCAACACAGGCATTAATCTTTTCAAGCTAATATCCACAGGACTCCAGCTTGGGAGGAATGTGAGTGCTCATGATGAAAGGTAGCTTATGTATGGGGTAAAATAAGAGCAGGAACCTGGCCAGCCATAGTAAATTGCATTGTAAGACTTGAGGTTAAAAGAGCAAAGTCCTGCAAGCTTTCGTTTCTCCGTCCTTATCATCTCGCATTAAGGTGGATGACAGATTTACGTGGAGGCAATTGATCAGCTGCCTGACTGTCCATCCATCACGCTGATCTCTGCTGTGCCTGAACCAGGCCTGTCACACTTAGATGACCAGCAGACTGCAGCATTGGGGATGGTGTGGTAAACACCGGGACAGTCATTTATTTCAATTCAATCTGTGTCTTTGGGCATCTCTCATGGGGAACAGATTCATGCTAATTTGTTATAGTATGCATCGGAAATCTCATCTAATGCTGCATTGCAAAATCAATCTTATCCTTGCCCGAGGCGACTTCTTCTATACAGGAGTTTGTCTCATGTGTCCTACCTGTATGAGGAGGCTCCATGCTGTATCAATGTCAGCATTCATTGGGTCTTAGTAGAGCTTTCTGATCCTGGCCAAGAAGCTGTTACCCAAGATTAACCCAGGTTGTTCTGTTGCATAGCTGGTGAAGAGGAGAGGTGTGTGTGTCTGTGTCTGCATCTTGTGTGTGAAAAGGAAAGAATCAGTGAGTAGGATCCTTTCTTGCTCCCACTCTCCATTTTGTCTGGTGGCATCATCCTCAGGATGAGATGTGACAGCATTGGATGATCTAATCATGGATGTCATAGCATAGCTGCTTATTAACTGAGATTTCAAGGGCAAACATTTTCATCATTAGTAGTATGCTGTATAAATGGGTGAGCTCCACAAGCAAGTGCAGTGCTGAATGATGGCTCCTGGTAATATCACTGAAGCACAGGAGGGACTTCGCTGTCTCATTACATTTTTTGTGCATATATTTTAGGAAGCAGCTTTTTGAGGATCTAAGTTACAGAACCTACATTTTTATACAGTGTTCTACTAGAGGACCGAATCTCAACGGCAAATTAAGTCTTCCTTGAGAGTTGAGAGGGAAGGTCCGTCATTTATAATAAAAATCTCTGGAGTTGCTTTCATAAGGGTTGTGTTTAAGAGTATTTGCATATCCAGAGTCTTGAAGAGGCACTCTGAATGATGTGCAAATTCATGAAGTTGCACAGTAAGGGCTTCAGTGATCTTTGATATCTGTACTGTATCTGTTAACTCCCTGACAGTGTATTTTATGTTCATTGCTTTTGGATCAGTGTATGTTTGGACAGACTGAATAAAAGTTCAACTTTTAGAAACCTCCAGATGACATGTTGTCCTTTGTTAGCTGTATGTGAGCTACAGCACACTGGCAATAACTGACTGAACACTGTCAATATTTGGATTATATTTTATTTTTCGCTTGTGAAAATGTAAATCAACAAGACAGTCATTTAATTTCATAGTTTTTTTATTAGAAAAATGCATGGTGCTGTCCTTTATTGTCAGTGCTGGTATAGCTTCATTGAAAATATAGTCAGTCTGTCATTCTAATTCTTTTAGCCAAAGAGAAATATTTCAAATTGCAAAAGTTAGCAGGGGTATTTCTTGATAGGCTACATCTTACCTTGTAACTGAACAGAAAGTATTATATTATCCAGGGTTGTAAAATGTAGAGATGCACCAATTGCAGTTTTCTTGGCCGATTCCAATTTCGCATTGTGACCTGCCAATTCTGACTTTTGCCAATTCAGATTTTCTTTCTAAGAACTCTAACTGACAGCACATACAAACAAAAATTAAATTTTCTTCAATGCAAAATACTATTTTCATAATAAAAAAATTATTAAATTTGAAAATTTCCCCCAAACTACAGTAAGTTACAGAATCTTCTCTCACTGAAACAACTGAGAATAAAGTGCTCTCCTACTGGGAACAGGTACAAATAATTAACTTAAAATGAGTTGCTGTACACCCACCTTTACCTGACATATTTTACCTTACCAAACAAAATCAGGTGCAGCAGATTTACATAACAAAACAAATGTCAGTTTCTTACATCATTTTCCAGTACAGTTATACCTTCACCAGATAACAGAACATTGACCCTTATCTCTTTTTCACTCATCTCCATAATTTTCCTCATAACTCCTTTGATCCTTTGCTCATACCGAGGCTGCCGGTTTGTGGCTGGTTCTGAGATCTGGATAGCTTTAGCTTTAGCCAGTTTGGTTTCGTTAACATCTTTAAATTATCCATGTTCAGCTGGGTGAGGATGGTTTAGGCGTCTGATTAGGTTTGTTGTCATGAACGTTTTCGTGGTGAGCCCCCCTGCAGTTTACTTTGTGTCTTCACTCACAGTGAGGAGCTTCCACGCTAATAACATGTTAGCGTGTGGCTGTGAGTGTGCATGCAACTATTTGCCTACACCACTGTGCTCGTGTTGTGCATGCATGAAATGGACCGGCTTGCAATCAGATATACATGAGGCTCACTGGCCTCATCTATGCTCACCGGTCTGGGCCGAGAATGCTAGAAATCAGCCGATTCTGGTCCCTGGCCGGTCGATCGATGCATCTCTAGTAAAATGGGGTAAAAAAAATTTACAGTTCTCATAGAACTCCAAACACATCCTCACCAATGCATCCCCTCACATTGTTTCAACACTGGGCTGATTTTGTTCTCAACACTCGCTCAAACATCAACCGTTTTCTTAAAACATCAGAACAGGGAGAGATTAAACTATCACCGGAATAACAAATACATCTATCAGAATAAACTCAAAGATTTTTCCACTCATTTGCACTTTAGCTTACCTGTGTGAGATTGACAGCATCTGACTAAATGGCGCTCTACGCCATTCTTTGCTCGTCCACACACATCACTCATGTCATTATATGCTCAAACTGAGTGGAGTGGGTGGCAAGCGGAAAATTTCAGTCTTTTTAATAAAATAGAGCTGAAACAAATAGTTCAGACAAGCATGTATGTAACTGCTTTTTTTCTGAAAATTGAAATATAAGTGAACAAATTGAATGTTGACAGAAGATATGTCAGGACAGAAATCTGTCTAATGATGTTTGGGAGTCTTGCCTGAGCTGAGCCTCTCGTAGCCACGACTCAACCTCTACCTAAGTGTGTGATTAAGGTGGTGCTCTGATCCAGCTTGGTCGCACAGAGACAGTGATGCAGGCTCATTTGCTGCATGTAAGCGAATAAGCTGGAAGATGCCTGCCGTCTTGTCATTTAAATCACATTTTTTGCTGTGGGAACCCAAGCAAATTGCATCTCTGAGGAAAGCATTTCAAATGGTATTACAGTTACAGCAGTGTAGCGAGCAGATGTGCATGCATTTTATCCTTACTACGCCTACAGTACATTTACATTTACTTAATGAGGGTACTGTGAACAGTACCATGTTTATGCTTGTAGCTAGTGTTACGTAGTTAGTTACCTAATTACCTGGCTTGCTGGTTTGTGAAAATGTCAGCTGTTACAGGCCCTGTTCTACTGAGACAAGGGGAAACTAATGTTCAGTTGACACGCACCCAGTATATATGGCCTACATAGTGTTCCAGCAGGTAGATAGATACCTCAAATTGGTTGCTCTGCCTGAATGTTGTTCAAGCCAAAGGCCCATATCTCTTCATATTTATCACACTTAAATCTAAAGGTGTAGTAAAAACAGTTTTTTCTCTTTAGGCCTGTGTCTCTAAGAGCTTTCCCAGCAAGACAAATTGGCAGATTGTGAAGAAAAATAAGGGCACAGCAACAGCATGACTATGACCGTAAATGTTACAAAAGCGGCTTGATTGCTTCTGTGGAATATTTACAATTAAAATCAATATTTTCAAAAGGTTGCTTTCATGTCTGATAAAAGCAAGTTGCGCAGCACACAGTGTGAACAGCAGCTACAAATATCTCAGTTTTAGCACTGCAGATATTGGAAGGGTTATACATCTCTTTGAATTATGCAACGTATAAATCATGGGCATAACAGCCAATGCGGAGATATGAGTTAACGGTCAAGAAGAGGATCAAGTGGTTGATGAAGATGACGATAATGACGGCCTTGTTGTTGATGAAGAGTATATGCCTAATGGCAAGGGTGACGATCGTGCTGTTGCAGATGTTGATGAGGGTGGTGATTATATCGCTTAAGCTTGCAGCTGAGCTAAAAAAAAATTTTAAAAAAAGCATTCCACAAATGCAAGAAAAGCAAAACATACAGAAAAACTCAATAGCAAATTTTTCTTTCTCGAAAAGGTGCCAGTGATACCTTAGGTTGGTACCAAATTCAGAATGACATATTTGTCAATATGTCTGTTTGAGGAATATAAACATGGTTTTCTTTAAAACATTTTTCATTTAACAGAATACATACCAAAGTCCCAATGCAGCCGCATTAAAGGAAGAATTCAGTGCTTTGGGAAATGCTTTGCCTATTTGCATTCTTGCTGAGAGTGAGATGAGAAGATTGATAGCACTCTCATGTCTATACAGTAAATATGAAACTCCTGCCGGGAGCCAGCTAACTTATCTTACCACATAGCGTGGAAACAGGTGGAAAACAGCTAGTCTGGCCTTTTTTCAGAGGTAACAAAATATTCCTTCCAGCACCTCTCTCTAAAGCTCTACTAAAAGACATGTTGCTTTTAGTCCATATGAAACCAAAGTGTAAAAAATTATTTTGCAGGTGTGGATCAGGTAACTGTCAGCCACTGTCCAGTCTCCAAAAACTACTGCTCCTGGCTTTGTACTAAGTGAAGCTAGCCAGGAGCTGGAGCTGAATATCTACCGTGTAGATTTGAGAGTTGTGTCACTCTTCTCATCTAACTTTCAGGAAAGCAAGACAGCCAGATGTTGTGTTAACACAAGCAACCATGCTTTTATAAAATACCATCTAAAATTAGTTTAATAGGTAGGGAAGCAGCTGATCAGTCAAAGCTGGGTCAGTGCTTAGAAGTATTGAGGTTCACTAAGAACCACATTGTTTATCAATTCATCTTTTATTCAACTAAATGTACCCACCAGGGTAGCATCAGCACTTGTATTTTTTAACAATAGCCAGCTGGGAAAATTTACACTGCAATATTGACGCTACACATTTCTTAACATAAAATAAGCAGTCCCTCATTGCTGATGAAATAGCTCAGTTCCCTCCCTTAGCTCACCTGCCAAAGTAGATGCATCATTCCCATCATGAAAAAGAAGGACTAGATGTCATGTTAGAGTAATTAAACTTTCATGTTACACCAGCCACTATAGATGACTGCATGCCCATCATAAAAGATTGACTTATTCCAACGAAGCTGCCTCCAAAAAAAGTACTGAGGAAAAAGTAGAAGGGATAAAATGTAAGATTCATAAAGCTGGGGGAAGAAGAGAGAGTGTTGTTTGCAACATGACATACATTTGAAGTGGGGACACTGTCATGCAGTGTGGAAAATATGGATCTCACTACTAGCACTGAGGGCCTGGAACGGCAACACAGATGCCCACAAAAAGCATGAAGCAACATCAGTATGTTCCATTTACGACTTTACCAAATAATCGTCTTTGCTTTGTGTTTGGGTGCAAACATGAACTGTGTTTGCTGAGTGCATATCAGCTTAAAACAAAAGCTCAGTGACAAAAGGTAACATGTGTGAAGAGAAAGAGAATCACCTTAGTGCTTCATGCACACTGCTGGGAGGAAAACTGTATCACTGGGGATGATAATTGGATGACACCAAATTAGAAGCTGGGAGTGTTTACACACTGTTGCATTTAATAAATGGAAAATGAGAACCCCTGGAGCATTTGACCATCAAATAAATGTGTAAATGTGCTTATTAGCTTTCTTATTGATAGTTCGATGGAAAGAGTAATTTTTGTGTGTATGAAATATGAAGCTAGAGCCATCAGTGGTTCATGAAGCTTAGATAAAGACTGAAAGTAGGGGGAATCGGAAGTATTGCTGAACGATAAAAAAAAAACCTTCCATTGACACAAAAAAATACAAATAATTAATAATATCCGCTAACTCAGGGAGGTGGAATTGGTTAGCACAATGCTTTTAAATGTCCTTAAATCTAAACCACAAGCCAGACAAACAAACAAATAAAATACATACAATACGTAATCTCCAAAGCTGCCACAATTTATTGTTATTTGTAATACATGAAATTGCACTCTAGTATCATCATGCTTGTCTCTTTCAACACTAACTTTCAATAACATTTAGGATTTGATCTATGCTTCAAACAGTGGCAAATGATCACAGAAATATATTAAGGCAGCTTTGAGTTTTCTTCTTAAAAGCTGTAGACTTCTCTGAAGTACTCCTACCCTGTAGGTGTAGAAGAAAAAAAGAGAAAAAAAAAAACAGGTAAATAAACACCCTTGTCAAATTACTGCTCCGCTCACCTCACAAATAACCCGCACGGGTTGCAGATATTGCAAAGTAATTTAACTTGACCTTTGAAAGGAAATAGAGCCACTGTTAACCATAAATTCAAGGATGAGTCGAGTGAAACATAGCAATGTATCAAGGGCTGAAATTCATGAGACGTTTGCTCTGCTTTTATCTAAAGAGCCTCAGTAAAAGTCATGGTATTAAGTAAAAAAGAAGTGGCTTTAATAAAACAATGTAAACATAAATGAAAAAAAAAAAGAATACATATCAATATTTGTGAACTTTTGGATGGATAACACTGAGAGTATCTACATTTGACAATCTTGGTCTCCAGACGATGATTTGTACTGCAAATATAAACCTCAGGACATTTAGTACATTTTACCTCTAGCTCCTTTGTCTGGTCAGTACCATTTTTTTCAATTTCTAACTGTATCAACCTTAGCCATACTTTGTGTTTAATCTTAAGTGCCAAGTCTCCAGACTAAGATGTGTGTGGGCAACAATACAGAGCACCATACTAGCTTTCTCATTGTGAGCAGGTAAGCTTGCTGTCAGTAGCATTCAATTGTTCTTTTTTTTTCTTTGTGTTTTCTCAATTTCATTTCAGTTCTTTTTAATAAATGCGTAATTGTTGAAATTAGGAAGATGGGAGGTGCAATGAGAGACTATGCATGATTTTTTTTGTTCTATTTGTGAGCAGTGCAAAATCTATGAAGGCTGTGGCTACAGAGTGTTATTAGCATGAACTTAGTCTTTTCATTTCATTTTATTTATAGCAGACCTCCATTACTGAATATGAGGTTACAGCTAAACTTGCCCTATTACGTCTTCACTTTCTATCACCTCCTTTCCTCTTCTGCCTTCCTACCACTCCAGTTGAGGAAAGCAGGAATAGTATAGTGCTTCTGATATGGATTTTTGCATTCTTGTATTTAGATTCAACAATATTGAATGTACTATTCATCTTAGAAAAATGTAAATACAGAGTCTACATTAGCATATGTAATATCCTTGCACATATGGTATATTGTGATGGTTATAATGGATATGTATAGATACCAGTGCTACATGTTGTGCTCAGTAAGTGATCAAAATTCAGGGACCACAGATAGTGAGAACATATAGAAATAGCTGGAACTTCAAAGGGTGCAGCGTTTCTGGATTTAGATCCTACTTTTAGTATCATACAAGGAAAACACCTCAACAAAATTGTCTACGGAGTAACTTGCAGTGGATGTTGTGTCCTCAAAATTACGTTAAAGTGTCACTTTTTTGGCTTTATTTGGGGAAATCGTTGCAGTGTATTGTGACATAGCCTTGTTGATCAATTATGGCATTTCCCGCCATGAAATGAGAAAAGCCTACAGGGCACAACTTATAATACACATGAGGAAGAGCAAAATATTTAGGCTTTTAAGGGAGGGTAAGGGAGGATGCTTTCAAAAATAAAAAATAGATAGATAGATAGATAGATAGAAAGATCTTGCATATCTTCCTTATTGTGAAACACATTGAAAGAATCTAAAGAAAACAGTAATGAGAGGCTGAAAATCTCATAATTTAAGTCTTAATTAAGGAAAAGTCCTCTTTAAGGCTGGTGGGGATTCAGTGAGGAGTCGTTGGCATGCAAACACAGGAAGAATTCATTCCAACCCAAAACCTAGCAACAACAGCTCACTGAGGCCACTTTTATATAGGCGCCTAGTGAACACAGTAGAAAAAAGCTTCATCTGGGCCAGACTGAGGTAGCAGCTTGTTTGAGTGATCCCACACAGCTGAGCAACCTTCTGTGGCTTCGTCCTGGGTGCTGCAGGGTAGAGGGCGGGTGCTGTCCTTGTAACTGCTGTAGGTCCCCAGGCGATATCAGTGCCTGAGTGACAACCCCCTGCTGCCTATTTCTCGCTTATATTTGCATGCATATGCTATTTATAAACTTGAATTTTAGCGCAGCAGAATTTTTCCTTAATTTTTTTTTTCAACTGACCAGAACCTCCTTGAGCTTATACGTTAAGAAAGATTTATTATTATTCATGAATTTATTGATGGTTTATCCTCATAAATTTGCATGAATGTGTACACATTTCTGAATGTGATTTGAAGATATTCTGTTTAATATCACATGGGACAGACTTGAATGAAATAAATGTTAAATAAAAATTATTTTTTCTATCCGTTGAGTAATGAATGAATCATCTTATATCTGTGGAGTAAAACCTATTTCTTTGATAGACCCTTTTCTAACTCATCCTGTCTCCAATGCTCCTTCTGATTCCTTTCACTAATAAATTATGATCTGCAAACTACTGCTAGTCATGTGACTTGGGTTAAGGTCTGAATGTGGTGGTGTAGGACAAACAAGAAGGTAAAGAAGAGTGCAGTACCAAGGGAAGTCATGTTGAGCACATCCTTTGAGGCACACAAAGTGTGACCTGCTAATGAGATAGTTGATGATTCAGATCACATTTATGGCATCAAACGGCTTCACCCTGATCTTATCTTTGTGCCGATGGTTTTAAAAGCGCGGATAGAAGTCACGTCTGTTTATTTACATGTCTACAGTCTGTCTCTGTCTGTGCTCAATTTTATCTACTGTGAGTGAACCACTGGCTTAGCAGAGATTTGACTCAGTGGTTGCATTTTTGTTTCTTAAAAATGTATATTCATAAGATAAAGATCATACCATATTTTCACCTTGAAAGGTGGATGGAAAAGTTTTTTGTATTTAAAAAGCCTGCAAAGTTTGAACTTTTCAAATCTTTTATGAAAAGTCAGTTTTTATTTTGCAAGCAAAAATGCTGACTTGCTGTGGACTTTAGTTTTTGTTGAGCTTAAAAAAAGCTCTCTGTCTCACTCTCTTTGTCTGCTGCTGTATGCGGCATTACTCTCTCAGTGTGTGGACCAAGAAAGTCCCTTGATGTCTGAGTTACTCAACTACAGAATATTCCTGATAAATACCATCACTTCTTTTTTTTTCTTTTTCTTTTTTGTTTCCCCGTTGAGGAATGCAGTGTCTGTAAAGAGGCATCCATCTGTGTCTCACGGTTATTTGAAGAAATCAATTCGCTGTTACACTCTGTAATTACTAAAACATGCAACTAGATAGATACATTAATGATTCATTATGAGACAACAAACAAAGCAAAACATTTTTTTGTCTTCAGCTCTTCCATTTATGAAAGCCTATGCTAAAATGACAAAGCAGCAAAAAAAAAAAAAGAAAAAAGAAAATGTAATTAATGAAAATGTATTTTAAAAGGAGAGCTTCAATCTTGAATCCAAACTTAGATCAAAGAAAAATTGTAGTGTATGTAGGTCAAACCCATCTTTTTTCCACACCAGGCCAGATTAGATTTTACTTCCAAATTGGTTAATTAAAAGTGTGTATTGTTATTGCTGTCATTGTTTCTGTCTGTAATTTAGAGTGATAATTCTGAACTGTTCAGTTTTGCTGTAGTCTCTTACTTAGAAGAATGTCTAGTGTGTATTAAAGTCGAACATAGGGCTGTGAACTTAACAGGCACAGAACAGACAGAATTATATGGCAGGATTTTAGCAGCATTAAATGATGGAATTTAGTATTTGCCTCCATAGTCTGTTGCATTCCACAAATTTAGACATGCTTCCTTAGATTAGAGCATTCTTAGAAAAAGCTGAGATAAATCATCCTCTGAGCTTACTGTAAATATCAGCAGTTTTGGTAGTGACATTAACACACAAGATACAGTACTGTGCAAAAGTCTTTGGCCACCCCTCATTTCTTTGTATTTTGCTTTCAAGGGGCCAGAATTTCTTGTAATATTTAAAGTGGTCTTGAGAGAGTGGTCTTGTAACTCTCTCTGAAGGTCTTTAAAGTTTTTCTTTGGACATTGGCTGCTTTTTCACTCATTTTCAGCCCAGTACTTTTACCTGACCATTTTTTTTGTTTTGTCTTTTTGTTAAACCACTTAACACTGACCTATGAGTCATTCAAGCATAAAAAGGCAGCTAACTCAGGGGATGAACCAGTGACAATTTAGCAAAGAACCAATTTTAAGTTGTATCTTTAGGCACTTTGTTACTAGTAGCCAATAAAAAAAAACACATAGTTTTTGAGGAAAATGGATGAGTGGAGGACAAAAGAAAAAGTGTTAGGCCTAAAAAACTATCTACAGCAGATGAACAGTATCTGAAAGTCATGTCCTTATGAAATAGGAAATAATCCAGCAGACACAGGACCTCAGAGATGCATCTGGACCTTCAGTTGATCAAGCTACTGTTCACTGAAACCTCATCAGAAATGGTCTCAGTGGAAGGGTGGCTGTCAAGAAGCCATTCTTAAGGAACGGGAACAGGGAGAAAAGGCTGAGGTATGCCAAATTACACAAAAACTGGACTGAAAATCAGTGGTACCAAGTCTTATAGAGTGATGAATCCAAATTTGAAAATTTTGGTTCAAACTGTCATTATGTACAGAGGAGGTCAGACAGTGAGTGTCTACAACCATCTGTAAAGCATGGTGGAGGCTCTGTTATGGTTTGGGGCTGCATTTCAGCCAGTGGTGCTGGGGAACTTGTCAAAATTGATGGAATTATGAACACAGAAAAGTACTGTCAGATTTAGATCCATCATGCAATACCATCTGGAAAGCATCTGATGGGCAACAGCTTCATTTTTCAGCATGACAATGATCCCAAACACATTGCCATTGCAGTAAAAGCATACCTGGATAGAAAAACACACAATGAAACACTATCAGTCATGGATTGACCTCCCCAGAGCCTGGACCTCAACATTATTGAAGCAGTGTGGGATCATCTTGACAGAGAATGGAACAAAAGGCAGCCAACATCCAGAGAAGAGCTTTGAATGTCCTTCAAGAAGCCTGGAGAACTATTCCTGAAGACTACTTAAAGAAATTACAAGAAAGCTTGCCTAAGAGAGTTCAGGCTGTGTTGAAGAATAAAGGTGGTCATACCAAATATTCAACCTTGTTGTACAAACTTTGTTTTTGCCTGTATTTCCATGTATGTTTGTGTATGTTTCAATAAATCACTGAACCTATTTCCCATTTTCCCAGCAAAATATAAAGAAATGAGGGGTGGCTCAAGACGTTTGCATAGTACTATAGTTATTCAAATCATACCAACTTGAGAGTAACTCAGCAGTGACCCCCATCATTGTATCACCCTAATAGAGATTATTTCTAGCATGGAATTTTATGTCCAAATGCTATGAATACTTCATTAAATATTTGCAATTCATCTTGGTAATTAATATCCCGATGTATGCCTCATTTTGTTTCCAGCATCACTCAGAAGATTACAGAGGTGTAGTGAGAAGTCATTATTTGCTGCACAACTTTCACTAGGTGCGCAGACTCATGACACACCCATACCACAAGTCGATTGGGTATATTGCATATTGAGTGCAGTTTCCCTTACGTTTGCTCCTATAGCCTATTGGAATTGCTTTCATAGTCTAGCAGGCTCCATTTAGAGAGTGACTGGATATTCAACCTCCACTGGTCCTCTAATAGAAAAAATGATGGATGAATAGAGGAGAGCTAAACAGCTGAAGAAAAATAACCATGTAGTACATTGGGTACCAATGCTGGATTCATCTTCGTTGTAACCCAAGAACCTGCTTGGATAAATTCTAGATAAGAGGGATAATTTCACAACATTTGCAGTTCATTGAAGCATGAAAAAGAAGCCAATGATTGCAACAGAGACATGCTTGAAGACAAGAAGACCTTGAGCTCTGTCTGAATGCCTCAGTCACGAGCAAATATGGACACCGTGTATGATTACGTTTAAAATACCCATGCATTTTAAGCAAAATATTAGGTACATTATTTGTTATTTCTTACAGGTTATTCTTGAGCATTTTCTTTTTGATAACGTCACAGTTCAACTCCTGTTTTGCACTTTCACCTGCTTATCCAGTTTATTCAGATTCTAAAAAATTCTCTAAACTCACCGCTGTGTTTGCCGACACATTAGCAAGTATCACTCTACGATCCCTCCTGTTTAGTGTCAGCTGTGGAGTCAAGACAAACAGTTGAATCCTATCCCCTGCAAGGCTGAGTCTTTGTGAAATCTGCACATGCACAGACAGTAATTGCTGAACCTGTAAGCCCCTTTGACCACTGCTCTGTCCTTCCCCAGTGTATCAGGTTGACTCTTACTAGCAGCAACTCATTCATGCTGAATTTCTTTAGCAATGCAATGCTGGTTGTGATCCTGGTGTGATCCTAAAATGTTCTATTTCAGAGAATACAGTATATCAGTTAGAAAGGGAAAGTTGGATGGGAGAAATCGTTTTAAGTGGCAACCCTACTACTCTCATTTGTTAATGACTAGTGCCAGTGGCCTGCAATTATAGACTGTTTTGAAAGACCAGCAGCAATGACATTCCAATTAAGTCATTTGGTAAATCATCTTCATCCTCATCATAAGGATCATAAGGATAGGCCACACAGGAAAAGGGTTGAATATCATCATTATTATGTATACAAATTGCAATCCATTGTAACTGTCTGTTTACCACAAATTTGGTGGAAATCTGAAAAATTGGTATTGGACCCTTCCTTTTTTTCTTTTTACTTCTTTTTTTCTTCTTTCTCCCAACTAATCAAATTTTCTATCTACAGAATGGAAATGTAATATTCTTATTTTCATAGACCACATTGTTATTATGTTTCCTGTACTGCGCATAAACCCTTGAGTCATCACCACATCTCTCACATTTCTACCTGTTGCCTGTTACGTTTATATTTATTTGTTTGCTTTGATTTGTTTCTCTTCCTCCTTTTTCTGCTTTAGCAATTCTATGGACCAGCATTACATTTTCACTGTTTGCACACAGATGCAACACATCCCTCGACTGTCTTTGCTCCTTTATTTATTTTCTTTTATTCTTCAGTATTCAGTCTATTTAATTATTTATTATTATTTAATTTCTCATGACTAAAAAAAAGAACTGCTCTCGGCACGATGGAATATAACTTTTATTAATATTATTATCAGCTATAGATAATAGTGTTGTTGTTCTCTGCACCAATTGAATCGTCAGAAGATTGAATTATCATTGCCATTTATACCCACACCTTCTATCTCTTCTCATCATTCTTTTTTTCATTTTGTACTGATGGTTTGATTTTTTTTCTTCTCCTTTTTTTTATTTTGTTGCTACCCACCCACTCACTATGTCTCTCATTTGTCTGTCTTACACACACACTCATACACACATTCAAACCTCCTGATATAAGCTGCATTTGCATTTGTCATGTTTGTTGCATATTTTTGTCCTTGTTTCCCTGTGTTGTGGCATTTCTGCAGTGTATGTCTGAACTACGTGTCTCAATAAACAAAAAAAGAATCACCAAATTTAAAAAAAAAAAAAAAAGTATTAACTGTTCATTTGTGGGATATATTTTAATATTTACATCTTCTCCATAAGAATTTTAAACAATATTTATTTTGAATCGCAGTCATTAGTACCAGCTGTGTAGGCTGAATAAAACACTGTGCATGTGTAATGTGTCTCGTCCACCCACTTCACGCAATGATTGACCAGCTGTGCGCCTCTGTCTGGATAAAGAAGTCAGGGTTTGAACGTCTGTCTCAAGCTGTGTTTTACTCAGGAGAGGCTGTCTGAAAATGTGCACCTTTATCCCCCATCTCTGCTGCCTACAGCAGTGAGCTTTTCTCTCCACCTTCCTGTGTGGCAGTTTGGAAAAGCTATCAACACACTGAATGTCCATTATGGTCGAACTAGTTCATTTCATCCATAACCTAAAATTTTACATCAACTTCAATCATATAACTTGTATTAAGTCTACCTGGCATGTCTGATGCGGAGTACATATAATAGTGCTGTGATTGCACATGTGTGGTAATTTATATAGAGAGTTACATTTTACAATACAAACCATGTATCACAATTCTTGATTATAAAGATTAAAAAACTTCTACCAGCACTTTAACGTACACTCACTGGACGCTTTGTTAGTTACACCACCAGCAGCCTAAACAGTTGATACCTTGCTAGTACCAGGTTGGTTCCCCTTTTGCCTTGAGAACCGCCTTAATTCTTCATGGCATAGATTCAACAAGGTGCTGGAAACATTCCTCAGAGCATTTGCTCCATGTTGACTTGATAGCATCACGCATTTGCTGCAGATTTGTTGGCTGCATGATGTGAATCTTCCGTTCCGCCACATCCCAAAGGTGCTCTATTGAACTGAGACTGTGGAGGCCATTTAAACAGAGTTTTTCCTTTCCACTGTTGCCAAGTGCTTGCTCATAGGGGTGGTCTGACTGTTGGGGTTTTCTGTCTAATTTGTAGGGTCTTTACCCTAAAATATAAAGCACCTTGAGGCGACTGTTGTTGTGATTTGGCGCTATATAAATAAAATTGAATTGAGTTGAATTGAATTTGAGTACAGTGAACTCAGTGTCATGTTCAAGAAACCAGTTTGAGATGATTTGAACTTTGTGACACTGCCCGTTATCCTGCTGGAAGCAGCCATCAGAAGATGGGTACACTGTGGTCATAAAGGGATTGACATGGTCAGCAGTAATGCTCAGGTAGACTGTGGTGTTCAAACAATGCTCTGTTGGTACTTAGGGGCCCAAAGTGTGCCAAGAAAATATCCCCCACATTCAAAGTCACTTAAATCACATTTCTTCCCCATTTGCAGTTGTATTGATAATTGTATCATTGATGTTTGCTGTCCTTTCACTTAAATAATACCAAAGCAATACAAAAAACTACAGTCTAGAAATATGTTATGTGTATGGTTATATGTATGTGTACCACTTTTATGGTATCACTACTTATTAGATACTTTTTTATAGGCAGGAGTAATTGCAGTATGACAATGACTAAACAAAATCATTTTTAAGTATTGGAACAATAACAGCTCAAAATGTTGAATAAAAATTTAAGGCAGGTGAAAAATAAGCTACTGTTTTCTGCAGTGAACCAGTGACAAGGCCAACAGACCTTGTTAAAAATTCCACGTATCCGTCTTTTTCCAGTGGTGGAAGAGAGAAGTGTATATCTGGTTTAGCCGTTGAGTTGGCTCAGGACACCACTAAATGAGATTAATTGAGCACCCCCAGTGCCTCCCAGACCGGATTCTGACCCTGATGGGTAATTGGCCTGTTGCTTTTAATGAAGAAAGTACATGTTACCCACTGAGAAAAGCCATTAAAATTTACAAGCTTAACTGTAAGCACCTTACTTAGACATTGAGACGTTGTTATTGTGTGATCAATAGTGGGGCCTATTTGGACAGGCGAGCAGCTGACCCGGGTCTACACACAGACACACACACCGAGGACTCCAATTTATGTTCTCAAGCATGTAATTCATTGAACTGTTGCTGTTTTGTTTTTTTTGAGTCAGCTATAAACAAGTGCTATCATTCAGTAAGCTGAATAATCTTTACAGAAACCAAAACAACAACAAAAAAAAAATACAACTTCGTGAACTTAATTTTTTCTACTTTGGAGGACCATTTTTGGTTGATTTTGTGAAGCCACTTTAATAACATTTAGACTAAATTCTGTTTTTTCAAAGCACTGAGAGATTTCATTAAAAAAAATCTCAGTGGTAGTAGGAGTTCAAAATTAACAGTATTACTTTAAAAATCCATGACAAGGCCTACTTATGCCCAAGATGTGTGCTGAATCAGCTTAAAGGTTTTTTTTAACAAGTGCAAAGAAATGACATTTCCTGACTAGCATCTCACAGTCCCTCCAGGAAATAAGCTTTTGCATGTTTCATCTACCCTGTCTCTGTTGGCTTAACACTGCCTCAGAAATATTGAGTGTTGGTAAGATTGCTGTGAGCAAAGGGTGTGGGTTATCAGGACACATGGCCCAAGTCAGAGATATATATATATTCGCAAGGATATAGTTGATGTAAACAATACGTTTAAAAAGTGTAGTTATTTAACAACTGATGTTTTATATAGATGTCTTTAACAGTTTGAAATCTCGCTCATATTTGAATATCAGGTCATCGTGTCTTAATCTTTAGAACTCATATTTAAATGCAGTTGGTCAAACGGTGCTGTTGTTATACGCTATAATATTTAATTACTCCTGCAAGAGAATGCATATTATTTGTCTTATCTGCCCACACACTATAGTGGTATCTTGGAGCAAAAGTTGCTTGTAATGAGTGTACACAGAACTTGCTGCAAAACAGTTATCATGTGACAAGTGCATGACATTTTTCAGTACCACACACCTTCTTGTTACTTTGTGTACAAAAATAGTAATGTGTTTTTGTTTTTTGTTTTTTTTGTTGGTTTTTTTCCAACATCAAAACAAGCTAAAGTCGACCCCATATATACAGCTATGGCAGATTCTGTGAAGCATTTCACACACCATACGTGACCCTGGCAAATTGCAATTCATCCTGTGAGGAGGGTGTCAGTTTTTATGACCTTCCTATTCCCACGATAAACCCGTCTATCAGAAGGGTTTTCTTCCAGCCTGAAGCCCTCTGATACTTTGGGGAGAAACTTTGATTTATTTGCTGTAATGCACTCTTTCTTGCAACATCTACCTTTAGCAAATATACCTAACTGTGGCAGTCCCTCATCTGCAGGGTACCCAATAGAGGCTGTAATTCCCAGCAGACTCAAACACATATTATATTTCTCTCTGTGACAGAGATGAAATTGGGCCAAACCTGCGTGAAATGCCTTTGCTCCTGGTTGAGAAACATCTTTAAATGAGAAAGAACTCAGTTTAACAAAGATTATTTCCATTTTCAGACAAATTAGCTATTTTTCTATTTTATTGTGAACCCCCCGAGCTTTAACACTGCAAATTATTGAAAGTAGCCTGTTTTTATTGGAGACTGACTGATTGGATCTGAGTGGATCAGTACAGTATCCATGTTCCTTTCTTTCTCTCTGGAGGGTGACTTTGGGACATTTTATGAATGTTAAGAGCAGACATCTCAACATTCATTCTACAACCTGCTTTCTAAATCAAACATATATCGAGTTTCATCAGATGTGTGTTATGTGATGTGCAGTATAGGCATCCTTTAGATCTACAGTCGTTCAACTCTGTTACTCAAACTGGGTGTAATTGATTGTAGCTGCTGATTGTGGTTTTGATCACTTAATTGAATCACACAGTGATATTGCTCTTTTATGTGTTTTTAATAGGTTTTGGGTAGCAGTGGAGTGCTCTGGCACAAAGAAATAAGCTGTAACAGGCAGTGGCTCCACAGACAGTACTTGTCTGTATTCATTATTATTGGCTTTGTTCTCTGCAGGGAAATGAAAATATAAATAAACACTACCCTCATTGTTTAAATACAATTTTTGTCGCTTGGAATACGTGTAGTTTCCTGAGAAATAATTTCACCAGATGACTCGACACCAGCTCGACACCAGACTGAATGGTTGTAATGAATCAGTGCAGTATCCCAGTACAGCCAAGGACTGGTATATAACTTTATTTGTGTCCTTAGCCCTGAGAGGCACACCCTCTTTTGTTATCACAAAGTATTGATTTTTTGTTGTTGTTGTTGTTTTTCTGTTTGTTTGCTTGTTTGTTTCAAACATAGACCTCTTCCTTTTCAGCACTCTCCAGCCTCTAGCCTGCGTGTATTGTTTAGCTGTAACGTCTTAGCTTGAGTCCAGGAACCGCAGAGGGCTTAAGGGGCTCAACATCACTGAAGTTACCGAGGCCATGGATTGCACTGGAACATCTGTGGTTATAAAACAACTTTTCTTTTTTTTTTTCCCCACCAGCTTCTTGAAAATCAGCACAGGTCTCAGCAAACTAGTGAGACCCTCAGTTTCTCTTTCTGCCTCCAAGCTAAGGCATGAGGTGGGGTGCCAGGATTAAGATGCTACTTGGTTAAAGCCATGTGTTGAGGGCCTTTTGCTAGGATCTCTAGGCTGTAGATGGTGAAAATGACCTCTGAACCAGAGCTAAATGTAGGCTTTTCAGTTCTTCATAACAGTGAAAGTTCTCTCCCGCTCTCATCTCCATATTTCCCTCCTTAATGATTTGTTAGATTTTGTAATTAATTTGCCATGTGATTCATAATGACTGTGTTGTGCAGCGTTTCCAATTATTCATTACGCATTCTTCTTTCATGTCTTAGGATGTTGGGATGCTGAGGAGAATGGAGGCTGTACCTAGGCCCCGTGCCTAGCTAACCCATGAAGAACTGACAGGAACAGTGCTGGATGGAGGCCAAGACACTGGATGGCGAAGACGAGGAATCACACAGTATTGTTTGTTCTCTTTCACAGCCGATCCAAAGTAGATGCAAAGTATTCTGTGATGTGCCTCAGTTGTTCACTCTGTCACGTGTCACCCATGGAGAGATGGCAAAAAGAATCAGGATAGACAGTCAAGGCTAAAGAAACTCTTATTTATGCAAGTTATTGGGTGATAAAACAATAATAGACACTAGACAATATTTTCTCACAGCAGTGTGTTGGATTCATCTGAACTAGAGAGCGACACTAGATAGTAGATAGCCAGCATCATGGGCAGCTGTAAAGCAACAGCTTTCTGGTTATTGTTGTTAGCTGGATTGGTGCTAACAGGAATATCTTTGGATTATGAGGGGGTTCCTGGTCAGTGGACACGCTACGGCCAGTGGGATGCTAAGACAACAGGTGAGCTCAGCTTTATTCTGAAAACCAACATCAGCAAAGCCCTGGTGCTCTATCTGGATGACGGGGGGAACTGCGACTTCCTGGAACTTCTAATTGCAGATGGGAGGCTCCAGTTGCGGTTTACCATTCACTGTGCAGAACCTGCCTCCCTGCACACAGAGACCCATGTCAACGACCAGCGCTGGCACAGAATCCTTCTCGCTCGTAATTACAGAGAGACCAAACTGGTGGTGGACAATGAGGAGAAAGTGGCTGAAGTGAAGTCTAAGAGAAAAGAGATGGTAGTGGCCAGTGACCTCTATGTAGGGGGAATCTCACCTGATGTGCGTCTCTCTGCCCTGACTTCCAGCACTGTCAAATATGAGCCGCCGTTCCAGGGCCTTATTGGCAATTTGAAACTAGGGGAGGCACTACCAATACTGTTGGATGGTCAAGCCGTTCATAATGATTTGGAGTACATATGTGACACACATTCTCCATGCAGCAACAAAGGTGTGTGCTCCGTCAGCCAAGGAGAGGTTTTCTGCGACTGTATCAATACCGGCTACAGGGGAAGGTACTGCCAAGAAGGTGAGAAAAATACCACGTGTTTCTATGACAGAAGGGCAGCAAGATTTTATTTTGAATTGTGTTTCTTTCTTTTGTGAACAAAGGGCTTTCTTTGTTCCTAAACTGAGGCAGTCACAGCGGTAATGGAATATGATAAAAGTTAAAATGCATTGTGACAGATACCACAAGTGTGAAAGAGGTACACAGTCAGTAATTAGAATCATGTGAGTTAAGTAGTGATGTGTCAAGTATAAATAGTCCACATATCTTCACATACCTTCCCACTATACCATCCATACCTTCATTGAGCTCATGAGGATAATCAATAAAGCCTTCTTAACAGCAATCCAGGCCAAAGTACACTACAGCAATACTTAAAAGCTGCTTGACTATGTGAGCTTAGCTCTCTCAGCAGTTATCTTCACAAGACAAAGGATAACAGCTTTCTAATGTGATAGCTGATTGTGTGTTTTCAACACTGTGATGTCTAACAGGCCACCAAATAGACTCCATTTTCTTATTTTGGAAAATCTGGAAAAACAACCAAACAAACAAACAAACAAAAAAAAAAACACAAGCATAGAACCTAGTGTTTTAAAGGAGCTTGGAAACCCCTTGTTATCTGCAATACAGAACAAAAATTGAAAGTGATTAAAATCTCTTATACTTTGCAAAACACATTGGAGTCCCTCTAATAAATGTTTTTCATGATTGTTTGCTTAGCTTGGAAGCTTTGCAGCCTTCATCCATGAGGCCAGGTGTTCTTACTGGCTGAAAAGACTAAACAGACTCCTGGAAGGTTTTCTTTTGTTAATATCTGAGATTATGCATGCATGTGACATCTTACATCAAAGATGGTATACAGTGCCACCACTATACTAAGTGAACAAATTATCAGCCTCACAGGATCTGGGTGTCAGTCAGCATGTATGTTATGACATAAAGAATAAGCATGAGGAAGGCGTGATATTCCCATCAATGATAGATGAGATGTAGATAGTAAACTGGTAGAAGATTAATTCTTAATATTCTGCTGTCAATATTAAATGTCTGTTTTTCATTTACTCCTGCAGCTGTCCAGAGAGAAGTAGAAGGTAAGACAATGCATTGTTATATAATGAGCATAATAATGAGCATAATTTGTTTGCCGTGATGCTCTTAGTTGCAGAGGCTATTACCACAGCATCAGTGGGTGAGAGTGTATTTCGGTTATTATCAGGTTGTTATTGTCAGTTTGGACTGCAGTTCTGACATCCTACAAATTAAGCTGAACGGAGATATACTATCACTGGTCACAAGGTCACTGATGAAAAGGGGCCTAATGTGCTGAATGCTCATTGTATATATAATCACTGTGCTCAAGGTGACTAGAAAGGTCTGCTGAATACGTGGGTGTCACACAATATGGGTTGCATTTATATACTGCATCACAGAGAAAGTGATTGTGCAGAAATTCTTTGTTTTATTATTTATAAATTCTATATTTTCCTCTCTCTGCAGTGCATATATTTCTCAAGTAAACTGCTTTACTAAGTCTTATATGCTATTATTTCTCTAAGGTAAATAAGTATATTTAACGTGATGGCATAAATCCTCTGGCAATGATTACCAAGCCTGTAATATTAATACATTTTAATAATATTTGAAGTATATTTTTACATAGGTGCCTTTAAAACCGTTTTCTTAAAAGAGACACTTGTCTTGGTATTGCCAACACTTTCAGTCACCATAATGAAACAGGACTGGTTTCTAATGAGGTTCACATACTGAACGGAAATGAAGATTGAGCGTCGCTAGGAAGATTTGTTTAGTTGGCATCCGAGCGAGACATCCATCTCCTCAGTAAGAACTGCCGGTTCTGGTGAAAGGACAGCCAACAGGCTCAGGAGACCAGCACAAGGTGTGCTGCACTGCTGCACATGATAAATCAGTGTTACTGACTCAAGATGTGCACCTGTACACACCTTCTCTCCAAAGTCCTGCTTGTGACACTTACATTTGGAGTATGACAGCAAAAATAGACTGAAGGTAGAAATTATATTTTCTTCAACTGCAGTCTTTTCATGTGGCTGTGTTGATTAAAAATACATGGCTGTAGGATGGCTTCAGTAACAGCATACATATACTGTATATCTTGGTATAATATTAGACATAATATTTACTTGATACATGTTTTGTTATAGATTCTCGCAATGCAGAATTTAAAACTTATGTTCCTCTTGGTTGCACTTTTCAGTAGCAATTAAAATAAGTTTCATCTCTGCACAATTTGCGAAAGCAAGCATTAATCACTGTTAATATTAGCAAAGATGGCATGGCTCTGCTCACAGCAAACAGGCACGCATTATTAAATGACATGCTGCAAAGAGAGCACATCAGAGTGTTTATTGGATTAAAGCTTGACATGGAGACAATCCCCAAATGCAGAATGCATGAAAACAACGATGGCAACAGAAAAATAACACTGACCAGATGCTTTTTTATTTCTTCATATCACTCCATGTACTATTCTGCAGAAAATCTCTTCTCTGCTGCCCTTGCATCAACAGAAATAGACTAATCTATGCATTACCTAAATCGCCTCCTTCCCCCAGAGATGACAAAGATGGTAACCCAAATGCTATATTTGTTCTTGGCTGTGTTTTAACTGGTGCAGGAATTATCCTTATTTGTCTGAGGAATGCTTTAAGCCAGCAAAAAACCTTTGGCACAGCAGGTGAGTCTTCTGAGTTGTTCATCTACAGTATGCTGCACGTGGGCTCCCATCGATCTGTGCGGACAAAGGCCATATTGGGGCATGCTCAGATGCCAAAAGAGTGCAGCATCCTCTGATGTTTTGTGAGCAAAAAACAGGTCTGTGAACAAGAGATAAGAATAGCCACCTCACAAAGCAGAGCAAAATCACTCAAACATATAGGAAAACCTTACACAATAAACATGCCAAGTACAAACACACTGTCATTGTGTTATTTCCTCCTCAGATTTTCATTTGTAAGCACAGTAATGACAAACTAAGAACTACGGGGATGATAAGGCAAGTGTCAAAATCTTTGAAAGAAAGGACATAAGCGGTCCTGGTGGGCTTGCATCTCTTCAGCAGCGCTGACCTTGGTCTAATCCCTCATTACAACAGGCTTCATAATACTGTACTTTTCATGGAAAAACAAATTTAGCAAATCCTAATCCTCATGAAATGGTTCTTTCTTCATAGTTGCTTGCTAATTAATGTCACAGTAATGACTGAGAGGTCCTTCAACATCTGCATTTGTTTTTTCATTATATTTGTTTAATTAAACTTACAAAGGTAGCTGTGCTTACCTTGTTAGAAGCATTTCCAGAGTTAATCATGTTATAAACAATTCTAAAAAATAAGATTAGGATGATTTTTTTTTTTTAGCAGTCAGACTAACATAAATTCAACTGCTTTTTTTTTTGTATAAAGAAAAGGTTATATGCTAAGATGTTTATAAATCATGCTAGTTTCTTTCAGGTCTTATACTACAAACACATAAATGGAAAATATATATTTTTTTTTTAAATAATGTGCTTCTACATGTGGAAAAAAATCAGTTAAAAGAAACAGAAGATGAAGTGCTGAAGAAGGAGGGTTAGAGGTCTAAACATGAGCAGCAGTGCGCGAGGAATAGTCTGTTAATACAAAGTTTTGGAAGAACTAGGCTTCCTTTCAGTATCAATGTTTGTTCACATTTTTTAAGTAGTATCTGCACTTTTTTAACTTTTACTGGGTATTTTTACACACTAAATCACGTAGGTCAAAAAACTTCACCTGCTCTGGTCTCTGTGGATTCAAACCGTCATCACTCACACTGTGAATTACTTATTTTCAACCAGCTCTAACTGGGATGTTGCCAGAGGTGCGACATTCTTGACTGCTTGAAAACACAAAGAGTTGTTCGGCAGCAGCTTTTGTAGTTGTGTGTTTGCAATCTTATAGATTTACTCAAGGTCAGCAGACGCAGATGTTAAGGTGTGTAAGTATGGAAAAAAAAAACACGACTAATAAACTGCTGTATACCACGCGCACTTTCATAGAGTGTCGTGACCAATGCTATAACATCTACAAGGTAA
Organism: Paratilapia polleni; assembly: GCA_015106735.1. Taxonomy (NCBI): domain Eukaryota; kingdom Metazoa; phylum Chordata; class Actinopteri; order Cichliformes; family Cichlidae; genus Paratilapia; species Paratilapia polleni. The sequence goes on along the minus strand of VUQI01028600.1, from coordinate 57,760 downwards.
ATCAGTCAATTTACCTATTCCAGAGACTGTTTGTCAAAAGGATCCCAAAAGTAGCATTTTAATAAAATTATTTTCCATTGCTTGGTTATTAATTTAGTTGCCTATTTTATAGCCTACTGTTCAGTTAATCTCCTATTTAAAAAAAAAAATAAAAAGTGTATAGATTACTGGTAGGAAGGACAGTTTATTTCCATACAGGCTTTCCCCTCTAAAGGGTATTAGCCAGTTATCTCTGCATTTTCACACTCTGAGATTTGGATGTAAGGCACAGCCAAGCAGGATGCACATATTCGATGGGTGGCTGCCTTTGTACAAGGGAAGCAATGGCACCACTCCTAATCCCCTTATAGTCAACTCCTAGGAAATGCATACATTCTCAAAGATTACTATGTTGACTGAGGTATTTCTGTTCTGGTCAACAACATCCATTCATTTTAATCAGGGGTGCAAGTCAGTTTTGCTTGCCCCAGTACTCAACAAAAATCAGAAGTAACTGCAAATTGTTTCAGTCAAAGCCTTTTTTCTCATCTTCATATAAATAACATTTTCCAGCATTGGCTTTAACTGCATATGCTTATTATTTGGATGAAGGAAACCTAACCGCTGTTCATGAGGACCAAAGGCAAAGACATAAAAAGCGAGTTTTAATTCTTCCTGCTGTCTCAGCCAGTGGTGGCTTACAACAACAGTGTCTTTGTTACAGTTAATGGCACTGTATGCAAGCCTCCCTTGTAGCCCCTTGAAGCTGATGCTCTGCCTCATCTATGCTGTGCGATGCTTATAGCAGAAGGATAGACAGAGGATAGAAGCAGACGTGATCTTAATCTAGTCACATCTTAGTACTGCTTGTGAGAATGAGATCACCTGAGGGGTGATGAGGGTAAGAAGAGGTGACATAATTTATGTATACGTACCTTGGCCTGTCATGTGCAGTGCACAGCCGCAGTGGGGGTGCACACAGCAGCGCTTTGTCTGCTATGCAGACAGGGCTGCCGGTGAATCCTGTCTAAGCAGAGGCTCAGTCTCTGGCTTTGCAATGGCACACTGTATCAAAAGCCTAAGTGTTGGCAGGCAAGGACCTTCCCAGGGGTAATCATGTCCATTCCACACCAGGAGTTGCAGCATTAACAAGCTTGTTCAGTGGAACATGCGAGGAGATTTGTGCAATAGCTACCTGCCCCTTCATAAGGTTTTACCTAATGACTGAAATGGGACTGGAATAGTGAGTAAGAGACTTGCTGTACAAGGGTCTTAGAGTGCTGATGCACTGATGAGAGCTGTTTGTGTTGGCTCGCACAGTGGGGCTCATGTGCTCAGCAGAAGTGTTGCATTGTGTCAGCCCCAACTCTTTTTTAGCAGGAAAAGCAGGAGAGGTAGGCTGTGCCATACAATTTCTGCCTGACCTACTGAGATATTTGTCTGTGTTTCACTGTGTCAGTACATAGCACAGGATGTATTGAGAGATTTAAGCTGGTGGAAACTGGATCAAACTCAGCTTTGATCAGCAATGCACACAGGCTAACCTGCGGGGCTTTGAATACAGTGTCACTCGCAACAAGCATGTGATGTGCAAACAGTCATGTTCCCAATATTATTTTTAGAGGACGTTTCAGTGCAGTATTTATGAGTACTACAATACTGTCTCATGAAGTAAACTGACTGTTGACCAATGCAGTTAGCTCATATGTTGAGCACAGTGACCAATGCATTCAAGCTAACCCTTTTTTTTGGCTCCTGAGGTGTGATTTGGCATTTTTCCCTTGGCTGACAAACTTTAAGATGGTTTATAGTCAGTGATGCTTTACCACAGTGCGGCATTGCTTTGTTTGGAATTAAAAGGTTTGGTGTGGCAGCCTTAACCATTAGGTGATGGCCGTCATTGTATTAGTGTTTGTATTATTGTATTAGGGCACAGTTTTCAGGCTCCATCCTCAAAACCCACTGCATTAGATGGTAAATCCTCAGAAAAAATGTGAATGAGAGTCACTAAAGATTTAAGGGATAAGGAATGGTACTTCTTCTGTCCTTTTATAAAATGGTGCCACATAAAAGGTTAAATAGGCTCACCTGGGTTGGCTGAGCACTTACATGCCAAATACTCGTGTGGAGAAGTGGAGATCAGTTGCGCAGCAACCATGAACTAGCATTGCCATGGGTGACTTTTTTTTTTTTTTACATTTGGTCTTTACAGTAAAAGCAGGTTTTATGTATACCTGGTACATCTCAAACGCTGTCTGCATCAAATAAACATATAGTATGTGTTCCATTAGAAAAAAGCATCTGTGAGAGCAACTACCTGTAAGGGTTGCACCTGTCAAGATGTTTTTTTCTCTCCTTGCCTTTCCTTTCCTCCCTTGAGATGTTTGTCTGTTTTTAGTTTGATTTCCCCTTTATATTTTAATTTGAACTTTGACATCCGTACCTTCCCCAGGATGTCTGTCACAAACTGCAGTCCAACATTGTGACAATGCTTTTGTTCTCCCGAACCTCTTTATGAACTTCCTGTTTTCGTATCCTTTTTTCTGTTCTTTCCCTCAAGGTCTGGCGCACCTGATGTTAAACCGCCAAGGTATGGGGTCTATTGGTTTGCTTTTCCTTCCCAGCCACCTGATCACATTTCCCTTCCCCTGAAATCATTTTAGTTAACTGTGCTGCACTAATATTTCCTCTCCTCTTTTTTCATATACTTGCCTATTTGTTTTTGCTTCCTCTCATGTTATGCTCACTATTCATAACAATTTTTGTCCGTCAAACCCTTGTCCTGACCACTGACTGAGCTACTGGAACATCACCTTTGACCTCTGCAGTTATTCGCCAAGGTAATGCATCTATGATCATTTGGTTTCATGGTATTTTCAAAGGAAACAGGTGTCAGTAATAAAATAAATAAACAAATAAAGGTATCTCATCTTAAAAATGCAAAGGTCCACAGAGAAAGTTTATTTAGCTGTTTAGACAAGCATATTATCTGAGGAATTACTTTGGCTTTATTTTCATTCTTAAGGTTGTCATATACATAATTAAATTTTCTTTCAGTTGCACTGATTTCTCAGACGTGTTATCACTAAGTTGCTGATCGGTGGGAGATTTCAAAACAAAACAAAACACTAATGGATTTTATTTTTACTTATTAGAGGGCTTTTGTAGGGAGAGGTACCACTATCATCCTCTGGTTGGAAAAGAAGCAGTAATGCTCACAAGGCAAAGATACTGTATATAATATGTATATCATTTTGCACTAAAACGGAACTGAAATAAAGCTATACAGCTGTGAGGTAAAACTTTGCAAGAAAAACATTTTTCCCACTGAAAGATTCTGAAAACCTTACTGACAGAGTGAAAAAAGGGCACTTTGAAAAAGGGTGGTGCTGGCCTAGATGTACTCTGCTGTGTTTAGGCTTTGCATGTCCTCCACGTGCTGTGAGATTTAGATAAAAGTCATCATCTTGTCTCCATGGAGATCAGTTTTGTCTACCCGACCCGCTCATGTTGACCACACAGTATATTACACTCTCCCAGTTCCTCCAGAAAATTGCTTATCTCACTAGAAAAAACAATGGTGTTTGGTTATCATTTCAGCTTCTGTACTAATGATTTTTTTTTCCAGATCTTTTTTTTTTTTCAACCCAATCAACCCTGATTATGAATAATGTGCTTCTGTAAACTGAAATAGCTTTGTATGTCATCTCATATTTCACACTCCCACTCAGCAAAGATGAAAAAAAGAGGGTGTGGCAGTATCTTGAGTGTTCTCATGCACATTTTTTTTTCATGTGTAGCTGAACTGATCATAATTATATCAAGATCATTTACAGTAGATGAAAAGGCTTAAGAATATACTTCACAGAAAGAGGTTTTTAAATGATGCAGATTGAGGCTGTACATGACTGTGACATTGTAGATTAGGGTCTAGATTCTTTGGTAGCCACTCTGGGAAAAACTAGTAGTAATTAGTCTTTATAAGACCAAAAACATAATGTTCAATTTAAGCTTGTACTTTAATCAATGGGTATTCTGACAGAACAATGCAGTTGGATATATTGTATGCCACTACGTCCTCAATCATAGAAAGATTAATATTCTCTGCTGTATTAGAATAATGCTGTTATATAAAGTATGTAGTACATCATACAGTAAGTGTGTCCTGAAGCCAACCACAGTGTGATTTGTCTTGAAATGAAGCCTAAACGTAATTGCTCAATTTCATGCATTAAAATGAAGAAGAAGTTGGTAATTGATTGTGGAATCAAGATTTGCAGAAATAACCCCCCAAGCAATACTAGGCAAAGCACAGACACAGATGGTAACACAGAGCACTGTGCATATGACCTCATGGGATATACATGAGACATCAAAGTTTTATTCAACCATTCCATGTTATAACAAACATTTGTTATTAACAATCTTCCACCTTTAGCCTGAGGGGATACTTGAGCGAGTGCTCAGATTTGATCTCTATTTGTTTTGCCACAAATATGCAGACTTCTGGAAATTCTGAAGTGGCAATTTGTGAATATTTCACTCCCACACTTCTTTACGAATGTGTACACGCAGATGAGATTATTCAGGCACAGGTGTAGCTTGATGACCACCTACAGTGCTACACACCAGTGGTCAGCTGCTGCCTCACAATCTGCATGCACTCTGCCTGATAACCCAGTCCCCGCCTCTGAGCCACAGACAAAGTTACCAGCTGCATCTGTGCCCCTGGCTTTTGGATCATTTTGAAATTACTCTGCTGTAAACCTTAATATTAATGAGCAGCCTGAATGTTGGAATTTGTCACGAGCTGCATTCAGTGCAGCTTAGTGTGATTATGACTGCAACAGGTGGGCTATTAGAAAATAGTAACAGTCTTCTCACCTGATGGCATAACCCTTTTTCTTGTCTCATGGTATGACCGTTAGAAGCTTATATAGGTCCAGGCAGCAGATTTAGAGAGAAATCTTACACTGGCTATCTTAGCGTTAACTTGTTCAATGTTACAGTGGCATCCAGGATGCTTTCACTCTCCATATTTTGTAGCTGCACACTTCATTGGATTGGCCATGAGCAGTGTCCTTCTAGAAGGACTCACTTGTATTTGTATCCTGAATTTAGAGGGACTGTTTATGGGTTCAAAACCTTGGGCTGCAAGTAGATTGAATGGTGTATAGTAAGACAGAGTGGGGGCAAGCCGGAGCATATCACAATGAGACGAGAAGCAGTAGAGGCATGTAGGGATTGTTGGTGCTGCTGTTATTTTCTGCTGAGTCTTCGTTTTGTTTTTTTTTTTCACTGATGCGCTTCCATTTACATTGAGACATGGTTCAGAACAGGATTCTTATAGCTGAATCCAAGAGGGTGGATGGCCCATCCACCCCCCACTCTCCCACGCCCCAACCTTGTAACAGCTACAACATACATAAAGTGCTAAACTGCTCCAGCTGCATCTTTTAGCTAGAGTACTGACTACAGCCAGTGTCTTTGAAGATATTTCCTCAGAGTTAGTGCCAAAGTCTGTCTGGTGTCAGACAAAACAAAGCTAGTATTTCCTTTTTTTTTTTTTTTTTTTTTTTTTTTTTTTAAAAAATATAAAATTTTTTTTTTTTAAATTTTTTATCCT